>JAPYZI010001803.1:0-33710 GCA_030523105.1 Ophioninae sp. A BG-2022a | reverse complement strand
AAACAGCCAAATATTAGTGAGTAAGTTAGATAAGGTTGTTTGTTACTTAAAAATGTAAACAGAGAAAACAAGAAAATAAACTACCTTTATAAAACCAAACCAAAAACCAGATATTTGGACGTGGCTGTAGCCTCTGTAGAGTGTGGATCGTGTGGCGTCTAGCAAAGTCGTGCATGATTTCAAATCTACAACAACGGAAAAATTAAAAAACATCGAAAATAGTGATCACGGGGGGAGGTCCTCCGCATAAGGGGGTTACAGAGTGTCTCCGGACAGTTAAGTGTACCTAGATGTGTATACCGCCACCGAAAACTCACAATTAGAAATACGGTGAATTGAAAGCGCGACGCGCTTGTGAGTCGGGGGACGCTTCCCCGACGCTCATCCCGCGATTCGCAATATGAACAAAAAACGACATGCGGATAACTCACCTGAGAGATTGTCCAGAGATGAACTCAGAAAGAAATTGAAAGAGTTCGACAGAATGACTGGCACCAACAACTACCAAAAGTTCTTCCAAAGTGACAAAGCGAAGACCATCCCTAATCTATCTAGGGCTAGGCCAAGATCGTCCTCCAGTGACCTGAGCCAAAACAATGAAATCGCGCGCGCAGATCCAACGGCGTTCACAAAGCCGAAGCGAACGAGCAGGGCATCTGCAGTCGATAATCCAGGGACCTCAACTTCCAACCGTTATGAGACGCTCTCGGATGATATGGATTTAGCGGTCGGGGACATTGAACCCCATTCCAACACTCAGGTACGAGCCTCGACAGCCTACAGGACGCATACGTCTAGCAGTGGGAACGAGAATTCCCATAGGGGCCCAAAATCAACCGTGAAACCCCCACCTATTCACGTATATAATGTTAAAACACGAAACATAATAAAACTGATTTCCGATGCCAATATTGCTGAAGAGGACTTCTGGGTGAAACAAAATAATACCGAGTACGTGCGGGTCATGCCACAGCGTATGGAGGCTTTCCATGCAATACAAAATGTATTAGCCGAGAACGCGCAACAATTCTACTCCTTTACGCCCAGAGGAGAAAAAAAATAAGTCCCTCGTTTTAAAAGGCATCGGGGCCGAATACAGCGAGGAAGAAGTAAAAGATTCCATCTCCAGAAAAAATCTGCCAAACCTCAAAGTAGCAGGGGTCACGAAGCTTAGCTACGACAGAACAGATACAAACAAATTCCATTTTATCGTACAATTAACCCCAGATAGCAAGATGGCAGCGCTAACGAGATTGAAATTCATTCTGCACCAACCGGTGAGATGGGAGAGACTGCGGAAAAAGACGATCTTCCAATGCAAGAGATGCCAACGCATTGGCCACGCTAGCAAGAACTGCCACCTGCAATTCAGGTGCGTAAAGTGCGGAAAGGATCATGGGCCCGCAAGTACTGGAGGTGTGTGCGAAGTCAACGCGGTGGAGGACAAAGAAAAGGTACGATGCATAAACTGCGGGAACTTCGGCCACCCAGCCTCATATCAAGGATGCCCATACCTCTCAACGGCCCAGGCGATAAAGAGAAAGGCCAATGGCCTGAGAAAAGCTCTTAAATCAGAGAAATTGAGCAGGGTTGATCGATTTGTCATACCTGAGGTATCGTACGCAGCATCTGCGACCAAATACAATGATAACTTCCCCCCGCTCCCGAGACGAAGAGAGCCCGGGGTCACTGGTTTAGTAGAAACGCACAGCAACCATAATGCTGCCATCCCTCACGAACTTCCTCGTATGAGACAAGGCGTGAACTTTGCCTTCGACGGCAACAACAACAACACCAATAGCAACAATCTCACCCAATTTGAAAGCATGCTGAATCAATTGCAAATGCTCGGCACCCATCTCTCTGAAATAGACAAAAAAATAACAGATAACTCAAGGAAAATAGAGTTCTTACTAGCTCAATATAACTATTAATGGCAAACGCTACAACGAATCTTAACACGATTAGGTTCTGTGCAGTAAATGTCAATTCAATAGCTACAAACAAACGTCGCCTGGATCTCGAGAATTTTATTCGCGAAAATCAAATCGATGTAGCCCTAATATCAGAAACAAAGCTGAATAACAAACACAAGCCTTCTTTCCAAAATTACTCGATCATCAGGACTGATAGACCAAACAACAGAAATGGCGGAGGGACAGCAATAGTTATAAACAAAAGAATCAGTTGGACCCCAATTACTCATCCAAATTCATCGGGAAATAAAATCATCGAATATACTGCGATCAAAATAAATGTAAACTCGAATAACAAACTTTTCATATTCAGCGCATACGCCTCCTGCAACAACAAACGAACATTCATCTCGGAACTGAATAAATTCTACCTGGATCACAATATAGGAAAAAATAACAACTACTTTATCATTGCTGGAGATCTAAATGCGAGACACACGAGTTGGGGAGATCACAACGGGAACGAAAGAGGTACTCTACTCCGCAACTGGGAAGATTCACAAGGAATAGAGCTCAGAACGAAAATATACAACCCAGAAAAGCCCACCTACCCCAGATCTGGATCCTACCTGGATCACTGTCTCGTGGATTCATGCATAGACCTCAAACAACTGAGAAACAACAAGCTCGTCACGCTCCCCTATGATAGTGATCATAACGCTATTTTCTTCGTTATTGATTGCAACGAGCTGTTCTTGGGACTCACCACCCCGAAGGATCCCATTACCAAATACAATTATAAAAGAACCAATTGGAGAAACTTCACTCAACATCTTGAAGACTCTTACTCTTCACATATCCCACGAGATAAAAATCTCTCTGTGGCCGAGATCGATGCAAATATCCTAAAAATCGAAGAAACAATATTAGAGACCATAGACACAATAGTACCCAAAATCCACACCGACATGAATATTGGTTGCATGAAATATATAAACAACAATATTAAAAAACTCCATTCTCTCAAAAGTTTGCTTGTCTCTGAGCTATTTAAAAATAACAACCTGGATTCACAGCTTAGATGGCATATCAGATACAGAATTAAGAATATTAATAAAGCGCTGGTCAAGGAATTCCGGAAAACAGAAACCGCGTACTGGATAGCTAAAGCGAAAAGCATCGACTATAAAAACTCTGCCAATTTTTTCCCCAAAATCAATAGATTCTTCAGATACAAGGAGCCACCGAAAATTGATACTCTCGCTATCAATAAAAATAACAACACCTTACTAACAGAAGAAATCTTGAACAATACGGATCTCAACGGACAAGGAGATAAATATATATTCACCCATCAACCGATCAAGCTCAACATCATTGGAAAATATTTTGAAACCATCAACTCGCCCAGATATACCAACATCGGAACGGAGACCAAACGTTTAGCCGACGCTACAGCTGAAGAGGTCAAGAACGCACTCACAGAAATAAGGACGCACAACTCCACTCACACAATGTTCTCGAATGATAATCCAGCCCACCTCCCAACAAGGGATCCTGATCACCCCAAATTCTTACACTCATTCGCTGAAACAGCCCTATTGTTCAAGAAGGCTAAAAACAAAACCTCAAGTGGACTGGATAACGTCCCAATGATTGTTCTAAAACACCTTCCACGCAGCATAATCATAGATTACACCATCATTTTTAACAACTGCTTTAACCACTCCTATTATCCAATGAGATGGAAGAAAGCAAAGGTCATTCCTATAAGGAAAAAAGATAAAGACCCGTCAGACCCTGCAAGCTACAGACCAATTAGCCTGACCACCAACATTAGTAAAATATTCGAAAAATTAATAAAATTTCAAATTTTACAACATATTGAACCAAATAAAATTATCCCAGATAACCAGTTCGGATTCAAATCGAAACACGCAACCGTTCATGCCATCCACAAATTCTCATCAGACATCAACAGATATTTGTTAAAAGGAAAACTCGTTGGGGCAACTCTCATCGACTTAGAAAAGGCTTTCGATTCGGTCTGGACGAACGGACTAATCTACAAACTCGTATCACTGAACTTCCCGCGAACAATCACACTTCTACTCTGTGATATGATACACCAAAAATCATTTGTTACCTGGGACGGCTACAACTACTCGACCATTTCGTTCAACATCAGAGAAGGCCTGCAACAAGGAACAGTCACCTCACCAGTCCTATTTAATATTTATAATGCCGAAATACTCAACCTATTTAATCTAAACACCGGAAACAGCACACACTCAGGAGCTTATGCAGATGATATGGTGGTATACGTTGCGGATACCAAAATAGACATTATACAAGAAAAACTGAACACCATAGTTAACCAAATTTACGCATACTACAAAGACTGGAATTTAAAAATAAACCCACTCAAGAGTGAAACCATCTTATTCAGAAAAACCGTGAATGAGATCTCTCCAAGAACAGTCCCACTCATCAAAACATTCCAAATTTCAATTGAAGACAGAGATTCTAGAACAGTTACAGCGATACCAAACAAAGATTTAGTTAAATATCTCGGAGTACACTTCGATTATTTGCTAAGGCTAAACAAGCACCATTCTATACAACTGGAAAAGGCAAAAAAGGCATATAGAACAAACCACAGGATCTTCTACAATAAAAGCATAGAGCCTAAAGCAAAAGTTATATGCTATCAACTGCTAATAAGACCAATAATAGCATATGCAGCCCCAATATGGTGGAACGTAGGACCGTCGGTGATGGAACATTATCGACAATTCGAACGATCGTGCCTGAAAGCGTGCCTGGGCAAATACCGCACCCCGGAATCGAATTACACACGACGAATCACAAACAAAGAAATTTACAACGCAGCGAATATCCCGAGATTTGACATCTTCTGCCTCATGCTTACAAGGAATTACTTCAGCAGTGCATACCTAATTGGCAATGAACTGATCAACGAATTACGTGTACCCGATGAACTCAACACGATGAGGATGGCAAAAAGCAATTACTCGCCACCAGAAATCTTCACTAATCTCGATAGATTGGGATGTATCCAAGATGAAAATAACGTCCCAATAATCTACCACCTGCGAAGACATTGCGCTAAAAAAGCAGTGCGCACTGATACAGAGAATATCCCAAGAGAGAACTGGGTGTACTCGAAGGACCTACCCACAAGCGATCACAAGAGCCTTGACAGACTCTGTAGAAAATTCTGGTGGCTTCAGGGAGAAGCAAAACACATGGACGAACTGCGAAAAAAAAAAAAAAGAAAAAGAAAAACAAAAAAAAAAAAAAAAAAAAAAAAAAAAAAAAAAAAAAAAAAAAGCGACTGAGCGTCAGCCCCAGTACCCCCTAAATGTACATAGTGTAAATAGACTAAATAGAATAGATTAGAATAAATGAATATATATATAACATACCCACCCACCCTCCACCCCCACCCCCTCTCCTCGCCATTCTAACCCCCCATATTCCCCCTACACACCCCGCAGAGGCCAAGATTGATGCTATGGTTTTTACCTAAGAAGTTTATCTTATGTTTTCCATAGCCACATTTATATTGAAGGAACACCAAATTCCAGATACTAAATATTGTTCACAAATAAAAAGTAATAACCTATGTATATTAAGAGCTAATTGGTAAGTCTCATCACTGGATGACAAACCAATTACCATGTTATTATAGTTTAAGTTTAATAAGGTGTTTATTACTTATACATGTACAATGATTTGCCTCAAAATAAACCACCTTTTAAAAACAAAAAAAAAAAAAAAAAAACCAGATATTTGGACCCCATCTCGATGTCCAATTTAAAATCTGCTAAAATCGAAAAAATTAAAAACAACTAAAAACAGTGATTGCGGTGAGGTGGATGCCGAATAACTGGGTGACAATGTGTCATCGGACAGTTAAGTGCACCTTCGACGTATACACCACGTTTTTATGTTTCCCTCTTTTAAGTCTACGCCTAGCGCAATAGCTTGGGACGAGGATAAAAAGGGGTAGTGCCGTGAATGGGATGGAATAGAGGAATTGATACGATGACTTGTTAGTAAGGAATAATTTGACATGCTTGAACAACTGAACTAAAGTTTATGACAAGCTACTGATTGAAGTTGTTGATTTACGGATTACAATAAAGAAATTAACAAGAAAGCTTGGAGTACATGAATCGGAATAAAAGAAAATGATCTGTCACTGGCATTTGTCAGTTGTGTGTACTTGTGTGCTCGCTACGGATTAGATGACGCTCGCAACAGTTCAGTTGTCGGTTGTATAAACAAAGGCTTTCGCTGGTATCCTGATGCGTTCGCTGGTAGCGGAGTCGAATTTGCACGCACGAGATTTTAAGAAAGTTTTCTAGTGGAGTATTGAATAGAGAAGCTATATGGCGGACCAGAGAATAAATGTGGTAGAACATTTGAATAAGCAGAAATAGAAGGGAACAGGTAAAAGTGCTTAATAGCGCATACCTGTGACGAAGAAATCAACAGAAAAAAATCTATCTAAAATGAACGAGAAACAATAATTCACTTTTTCAATATGGCGTCTTAACCAGCGGGTTCATTTTTATTCCGTGGCAACAAAATATAAAAATATGCGGTAATGTATTTGTTTTTATCGATAACGATTAAGGGGAGTGTTCAAAAATTGCGATGAAAGTACGTACAGAAAAAAAATTATATTTTTTCGAAAAGCAATAAAAATGTTTACTTTCTTACGTTCATTTTTACACCATCGATCAAATTTAGTATATAGTATTTTTATAGTATTTTTATACTAACTAATATATTGTATTTTTATACTAATTGTACTTTGGCAAGTAAAAATGTTGCAAGTAAAAAAAAAACGAATTTTTTCATATTGCTTTAGTTTTCCCCGTGAAAAGCGTGGTAGACTAATAGTGATGACAATGCCACCGATGATAGCGATAAAGAATTCCACCTACCTAATCGTCCGATCAGTACCTATCTTCCCGTATTTTCCTTCCCCTTTTATTATCGCCATCGTATTGTTGGAAAAAGTCACGATAAAATATAATTTCCGCGTGTTCGTATATATAGACAAGGGGTTTCGCATGTAGCTCGCGGGAGTCTCGACATCAACAGGATATTAATAATTGCGATTGGCGAAGGACGATAGATCAATATTTCCTCCGGCGGTAGGGAACTGCCGCCTGTGTAAGTATAACTCGGTGAACGCGCTCGCGGAGTTCGCGCGTACTTCCTGATACTCGTTACATCGCGAGCGTTGGTGATAAGTGGTAATGTGTATACAGGGTGTTTCATATCTGGCAGGGTTTCCTTGGTCACAACGGACCGGGTGGCATTTTGTTTTTTAATGAAAAAAAAAAAACAATATTAAAAAATAATTGCTTAGGATTTGGATCCCCATTTGGATTTCGATGGTTGCATTCGTATCTGGGTCGTGCGAACGGCGTTATGAAATCCTAGTAGAATTTCCAACTCGAATATTTTGACCCATTTTTCGGTCGCGTGACATTGACAAGAAAAAAGTGTTTTGATGGCAATGATTTATGCTATGCATATTTGCGAAGGAAACTCGATAATTGTGAATCACCCTGTACATATCCGCAAATATATGTGTAGATTCAGTCAGCAAGTGCCCTCTTCAACCGCCTTCGTGTAATGACATCCTATATCCGTATGCCGATGTCAACTTATCAACGCGTGTTTGACATTCGCTATTTGCCACCGGTAAACGCGCATTAACCAATTGGTTCGTAACGATGAGTCTGCGGTATCTGCATACGTTACACGCGTTCTTCCTCAATTTCGCTTCTTTTCGTGACACGCTTGATCTTGTTCTTCTCGTTTTTGGATTTTCTTTCACGAATGTTGCTCTCATTATTTTTAACATTTAAATTGCGCTAGAGTGAGCACGTATTGTTTTTCGATTAAAGAATTGTTCTTATAAATTCAAAAGTTCATGGGCGTTCAATTGCGAAGGAAATTGATTGCGACTACCAATCGGCAATAATTTTTGGCTAACTTAATAAGCAAAAACGCATGAAAAATTATTTCATAGATTACAGATTTTTTGAAATGTGTTACATATAATTCCTATTCGTTTTTAATAAATACATTTATTCGTTGGTTTCTAAATAATGAGAATACGTGCGAGCATAAATCAATAAAAACATAACAATGGATTTGTTGATAACGCGGTAAGCAATAATAATATAAATAATCGAAAAACTAGAACTAAACAATACTTATTATAGTTTCTCACCTTTGTGTATATATTTATCTGAAAAAATATTAATGTTTATAAATATCTGTATATAATATTATTTTACATAAAATCTATATAAAAATAATTCTGAGCAGTATTTCTTTAAGAAATGTAACTATGCCAAAATGGTAATCATTTTAGTCGTTTGTTGATTTAATTTTATTATATATAATTATTTATGAATATATTCATATATTTCTTACTATTTCACTTAATTATATTCTATTATATATTACTATAAATTTATTGTTATTATTTTATTCACAGTGAAGGAAGTCTCTATTTCCCAAATAAAATTCCCTAAAATTAACTCATCGTATCCCGCCGCAAGAAAAAAACTATCCCAAGCTCATTTATCCTCTTCAAAATTAAAAAAAAGAAAACGATTTTATCATTTCTTGAGAAACGATCGTTGCATTGTCCATTCTTACTTCGTCGCAAAGTCGCGAACCATTTTCGTTGAAACCGTCCGAGCAGCTTGAGGACACAACGAGAGAGGAGAAACGATGAAAAAAAAATAAACGCGCGATTAGGAAAGATGGCGAAGCGCCGAGTCTAGTAAATAGAGAGAAAGAGAAGGACAGAAGATGAGAAACGGAGACAGAGAGACAAAGAAAGAGATAGGGATTAGAATTCGTGGGCGTATCGCGTGCTATCTGCGGTGTTGCTGTTGCCGGGTAGTACACAGTGAATCCGTAGTATAACATGGTATATAAAGTGAAGCCGTTGAGGCGGAGAGGGATTAAACAAAGCGGCCTTGTACACGTCCCGGGCGGAGCTTTCGATCCGGGCGCACTGGCAGCCGCGCGCGCGCGCTCTGCCGGCAGCAGTGGTACTGACGAGGCGCTCAGGGGACGCGTACGAAAGTCACGACACCGAATATATATCTTTCGGTACTATTGCTGTCACGAGGAAGGAGGGAGATTGAGTGAGAGCGAGAGAGTGGGAAAATGTACGTTGCGTCGTAGAGGGGGAGGTCTTGTGTACATTCGCGCAGTGTTAGTAAATTTGGAAGCGAGTCACGTGAGGAGCGAACGTGCGGATCGTCCGGGCAGAAGGTGCAAAGAGAACCGAACGATTTCTTTATCTCGTCGTATCGTACTTTTTTTTTTCATTCTGTTCTCCCTCGACAAATTTATTTTTTCTCCCGTCTATGCGCCTCGACCGGCCATTTTGTTGCGGCTTTGTGTTCCTCGTAGCTCATTTCGCCAGAGAAATATACGAAACGATATTCTTATTCGTTTTAACTTCAGCCTTTCACACATCGAAGCAAATGTTCCACGAAAAACGTTTGGGAACGTCTTATCTTAATTTATTTTCATATGGTTGCCCAAGTTGCAAACAAAATTGTAAAGCAATTCGTTTGAAAATTGATATACGAAAGTAATAATCATTATGCATACTAATAAAAATACTAATATTTAATAAATTGCCGACACTATTTTATCTCAATAATTATCACTTCGTCTTTAACCCCGTGTTTTCTCGACCGACTCTAAACAATTTCGTTTACCAACGTCCTTGATTTGCTTAACAAAAAATATATGATTAAAAAATTTGCCATAATTTTGTTCGATACGAAATAAATATTTCCAGCAGTAGCATGCATTTTTTCACAATTATTCGAGTATCTTAAGGGGGTGAAGAAGCAGGACTTGAAATCTCTAGATTTACGAACGGAAGGTATCGGAAAAACGATTACAAACGAAATGTTATATGATTTTACAACAAATAATAAATACGCTATTTTTTTATTCGTTTCTTCTTATTAATATTATTAATCATTTTTTAACACATTTTGGCAGCAATAATCAATATTATTGCTGCCAAAATGTATCGACAAATTATTATTATTATTATTATTATTATTATTATTATTATTATTACCATCGCTTTTATTGTTATTATCAATAAAGATAATAACAATAAAATCAATGATAATAATGATAACGATGATTATTATTATTACGTATATTGAATCGTATATTGAAACTGCTCTGAAAATGAATGCAGAATATCGGATGGGAGAGTGCGAATTAAATGAGAAATACTCGACGACAGTGTCAAGCTCGTATATTGCGCTTTCGAAGTGTTAATCGAGTAAGTTAGGCTCGTTGACGACATAAACAGAGAGAAGCCTGCACGAATGAAGGAGGAATAAGAAGTGTACGAGGAAAAGAGAGAGAGAGAGAGAGAGACAATTGTCTTCACTTGGTGATGACACTGGACGAGTTTTATATATAAATATATAAAAGAATATAGAGATGCATACACTGCATGTCCGAACGACAAAAGAGATTAGTCATCGATCGGCGATTGTCACTAACGATAAAACTGTTTGCGATGTTTCCTTCCAATTTCGTAAAATTTTTGATATGTTATTCTTCATCGAAATCGAAGCGACACGTAATTTTTTAAATCCGCGAAACACTACTTTTAAGGGGTGGAACTCAGCCTAGAATTTGGGCAACCGTCGAGTGAATTTTACAGTTTCGCATATATCCAATCAAAATATTCAAATAAAACCGATTCGAGAACAATGCTTATAGCGAGTAATGAATAATACGTTATTTTCAGTTCCGAGGGAGTGAATATCGGTTGAAAGTACAAAAATGCCTGAAACTTGTAAACTCGCTATTGTTCAGTTGGAAGAAAAATCGTATCTTCTCAGTTTCTCATTTACGAATGCAGATGAAGGAAATTCGAAGGGCAAAAACGTCAGTACAAAAATGGACAGACGGAAGCAGTTTGTAAAAATGATAAATATGGTGATAAGGTTATGTTTTAACGCCGCTCAATGCCATGGTGACAAAACGCATGCAAAGATCGGAGGATTTCACGTGGTAGCAAGATTTGCAAAGGAGAAGAGGAACGGTGAAGACGCGCGCGAGAGACGTCAAATTTGTGTGCGGATTTCAAAGTCTCGGGAGTGTCGGCATTTCTCTCTGTCTTCTTCTCTCTTTCTCTATGTCGTGCACTGCCTTCGTTAAATTAATCATTTCAACAGCTGCGCTGTCGCATTAGCGACATAGCCCACCAGGCGGATAAGACAAATGAACGTCGTGAAGCTTGTTAAGACGTAATCCGAGAGATATGTCCTCCTCCTGCTCCTCTTCACTCTTCCGCGTCTCATCTCGCGACGTCTCCTGCATCCTCTTTTCCTCTCTCGTCCCGATACATGGTAAATATATCGAAAAACCGTAAGGGCGTATGTGTGACGAGACGTGAATTCCCAAGTTTGGAGATCCGCGTCCTTTTTAGCTTCGCCGATGGATCAGAGACGCGTGCATGCATATACGTAGTTTCTCCGCCTCGCGTATACACTTCCTTCGATTCTATTCCGTCGCGACGAGAGAACTGCTCTGCTCTTCTCATCCGGGATTAGATCCCGAGGGTGAACGCCATTTTGAAAACCCCGTCCTCATCCGCCATCTCTTTAGGACGAAAATACCTACTCCGTTTGGCAATTGTCAGCTGACAGGAAAAAACGGTCAAGTTCGCTTTCAGATATGAGCAAAGTTAGGAGGATGCGAAGCAAGTTGGTAGAGAACTCTGCTGGTGAATGCGAGTACTAATATTAATACGAAGCCATTGTGAGCCTAATATTGGGTCGTTATTAGTCTAATATTGGATTGTTTACGTTAATATTGAGTCATTCAGCCTAATATTAGGTCGTTATTAGCCTGATATCGAGTCGTTTCGTAGCTAAGAGTTTTAACTTTAATATGCAACGGAGATATTTAAAAGGATTGAAAGATTCAGGCGCTATAAACATTTTTACAAACCGGGACGGATCACCTACTTTTTTTTTTATTTTGAAAATTGTCATTCTTTTCGTCATGTGAAACATTTGCCGTACGTATTTGTTTTGCTTCCGTCGAAATCAAGATTTACCAAACTGCGCCTTTGTCATTACGTTGAATCGATAACATCATATTTCCTTAATATAATAATAAAGCTACGCATTAATCGTAATAAAAATCCTGGTGAAACACCCACTTCGAAAAAAATTTGGAAAGCTGATCTGTTCCTTGTTTTTTTTTGATTCCCTAAGTTTCCCTCGAAACTCGATTCACCACGGATTCCTAATTTCAGAAGGTGAAGCGTTATTGCATGGATACGAAGAAATCGAAAGGATTTCCAAGTGAGTCGTAAAAAAAGGTGTAAACGCAGCCGTATGAGCAAAACATGCCTCCATTTTGCGGTGTAACGATTTTTTCGCATTTGGGTTTACCCTTGTATGGATGCAGATATGATCATCCGTCGATGACGAGTTTCCTGACAAATGCCATCAGGCAGGGAGTTTCGTCGTTTCGAACTCGAGACCGAGATGTGTTTGTCCATGATTTCTTTTTGCCCTCTAGGATTCTCTACGATCGTGTATATGTGTGTGTGTGCAAGTGATCGTAAAGATAGCGTCAGTACAGTGCGGGCGCCACCGGTTGCCACGCAAACGCCTAGAAAGAAGAGGGACGAATCGCTTTTAAAGTGCTCGGCCGAAAATTTTATCTCGAACTTGTATCTCGTGTCCTTTTCATCCCTTGCCATCTCTTCACTTTCAGTTTTTTTTTTTTATCTTTTTGTTGTTGTTTATTCATGATAATCGTTTCTTCTTTATCGTTCGTTTGATTTCCGGCACAACGATTTTTTTTTTTTTTTGTCGATTCATTACTCCGATTGTCCAGGAGGTGTTTGTAGGTCTTTGCTTTGTTTCCGGTCTTTGTAGACGCGTGAATACGAACTTACGTGTGGATAAGTCTGTGAAAATGAATATTTAAAATAGAATCGGATGATCGCTGCTTCTGTTCAGCAGACCTGATAAATCGGTTCGAACATTTTCGTGCGATGAAACGCTCGCGTTTGAACACCATCATACGTGCCTATCGATCTGTATAGATAAAACAACGCGGGTGACCACCCGCGATCAGACTATTCAGCCACGGGACGAAATACTCGTCAGGATCCACCGACGCAAATGTATACGCGATACGTTCGTTCTGATACGTTCATGAACTCATGATCCAACGAATGATAGTGGAAAGTTCTTTTTTTTTTATGAAAATAGTTACTGCAAGTCGTAATAGTGGGATTTTCCGTTCCTTGAATTCTAGTGGTGGGCCGATCGTTTCAGAGCCAATGAATTTCATGCATGATGCCTCCATATCTGTGGACTTTGCAAAATAGTTTTTTTTCTGCCAAAACGAACAATGCCTTTTAGTTAAGTATTTATGAAAAGCCTGAAATATTCTTTCATTTTTTTTTTCGAATGTTTGAAATAATGAAATATGTCGTTCGTGCTCGAGCCAAAATATTCCATAACTTGTGAAAAGTCTTGACAATTTTATTTAAAAAAAAATGTATTATTTCTCGTATTTTATTTATTTAAAAAAAATGTTTATTTCTCTCTGTTAAAACGAACAGTTTTTTTTCACTTAGTTAACGATTCTAGGAGGGCCCTTAATTTTTTCGTAATTTTTCGAACGCTTTAAAATATTGAAAAAAAATTGTCATTGTCTATAATTATAGTGAGAATAATTTTGTTAATGAAAAAGATTACTGATGGGAATTACATGATTCTTTGTAAAGGAAATAAGATGACTGCTGGAAATTATAATAAAAAATTGTGTGTATGTGTGTGTGTGTGCATTTTAACGAATACCATTAATACGAGAATTGATAGACGGAAAATAAGATATTTAAAAAGAACAACAAACGCAAAAATAAATTACGAAGAAATCGTGATAGCAAGGAAGAGTAGATACATTTTATGTAAAAATTAACAATACAAACAATGGAGGATTCCAATCGATTTGTGTTTTTAAATCGAAATAAATAATGCTAAAGTCATACAGAAAAAAAAGTATTTTAATAAATCGATTTTTCAAAAATTAAAAATTAAATATATATATATATATGAAATACCGTGAGAATTGAGCTAATATTTGGAAGTAAAAATGCATTGCACAACAAAAGGTAGAAAAAAAAAAGTTTTATTTTTTGTTTCAATATTTTCGTGCTTATCGTTCCGATTGTTCAATTTTCCGTAAATTTTTCGATACTCGTTGATAACTAGTATGATCGGTGAGTGAACCGATGATCGGTACGAGTTGCACGATACGGAATTGTAAAACGATAGGTAACTAATGGAATTTGAAGGCGGAATTCACTCGTCACGTGCTCCTGTAACGAGTGCACGAGGATTTAATAAACTCTCGCGTTCTTTTCTTTTTTTATTTTTATTTTCATTTGGTGTCATTTGTACGTGCAGAATGGTATCGTGAAGGGTCGAACGCGTGTAACGTGGTTTCGTCTCGCAACCATTTTGTCATCACACCCTTCGCCCAAATATAACGAGTCTCGTGCACGCATGCACACCACCTCGGAGTCTTCAGTGTTGTAACCATGGTTACATTCCCACTTCCGGCAAAAAGGGGCGCGCGGGTGAAAATTCGAGGGTCGACATGCACGGTGAACGTACGTGTATTTTGTATAGGTTAGGTGTACGTATGAACGTTTATAGATATAAGAATCGACGGTGGGGAGTGGTGGGGGGGGATTTCGGGTTATTTCTCACGAAGGACGGTCTTCGAAATGGCCAATTGTCCCTGAGCTTGATATCAAGTGAATTCCGAAGTTTTTGAAATCCCCCGAGTGTAAATGAGGATTTCTTCGTGTGAAGGTTACTCCAAGGGCACGGTTGTATTTAAGCCTAAAAAAATGGAAGTCTTTTTAGAATTCAATTTGGTCGGCTTTCATGTTAGTTTGCGTTTTGGAAATGTGATTTCCTTTATTATTTGAAATTGAGGGGTCGAGTGAAAATCATGAAAGATCGTTCGTTATTGGGGACAAACGAGGTTGGAAAGTTTTTCAAAACGTTTTCCTAATTTCCAGTAAACAGATTGGGTAGAATATTGAGATTGAAGGATTTATTGAGATTTGAAAAATTGATTGAGAATTTATTGAAGATTTGAAGAATTTTTGAAGAATTGTGACGGATTGAAGAATTTATTGAGATTTGGTGCGTTTGAATAAGTGTAATAGTAGTTTAGTTTCATACTCACGGGTTTACTAACATTTTTTTTTCTACAACAATGATGTCGTTTTATTAAAAAATCGAAAAAAGATAAAGATTTTTTGTAATTGGAACGTAATAAGAAAAACAATTTTTATCGAGTCTTTGCTAGTATGATCTATTTTGAAAGAAAACCCAATGGTTTCTAATTCGGATCAGCCGGGACATCAAAATCAAGCACTCCGTTGAGTATCTTAGGTTCGAAGATTTTTCATTACTATGAGAAACCATTTTTTACTGGCTCCATTATTAATTTTTTTTGCGATTTGTTATAAATTTTGTTTAATGTATTGGATTGGAGAATAAGTTCGTAGCGTTTTTATATTCTCTTTTGTTTTCCAACGATTTTTTTTCCGTTTGACAATGTGTATAATATCCATTCGTTAAAATTTCTTCTGCTCTACAAAACTATGCAAATCGTATTTTTTGAGTAATTTTATTTTTTATTACTTTTGAGGCTCATAAATGTAATGAACATATGAACTAATGCCCATCTACGGATTTTTTTATTAACGAATCCATTTATTCGTTAATAAAAAATCATAAAAATTGCTTCGTTATAAAAATCGAACTGTTTTTCCACAGCTTATAGTTTACGTAATTTTCAGAACATTATTAAAGTATCCCGATCCAAAAGAATTTTATTATTATTCTAAAAGGTACTATTTTCTAGAATTATATTTCAAATAAATTGATCTGCGACTTCCTTAAATCGAAGTTTAGCTATACTTTTGTTTAAATAACAATAACTCCGCTCTTCATCAATATTTCTCGATTTAAAAAAAAAACGAACTCAAAAAGTTTATATTTCGTCTATTTGTGAAATTCCAATTTCACCGTCTCGATTTCTTTTTCATAAAAACAATTATTAAAAACCAATCGGTATTTTTAGACCCCAATACAGACCGTGTTGATATTATCCACCACAGCGACGGATTATCAAGCTGAACGATGTTTTTTTTTTGTCACGGGCACTTTTTCCCCCTTTTCCAGACCATAAATTATTATACTCCAATTAAAATTGATCAATGTCTGAACGCCGTTGCTGCCACCTGTCACTCTCGTCTCGCGAGCGGGATGATTCTCTGGGATTCCTCTCGATCCATCAATGCGGGAAAATTTCATTGCGATAGGGAGGGATGAGCTCTCGAGTTTCAATTGCCAATAAGGGTTTTGTCGCGTCGAGGGATTCCCTCCATCTGGTAATGAGCGGGAGCCCCAAAAGGGCCACAGGAGGATCTTGTCGATCTTGTCAAGCACTTGCTTCGCACAATACGCTCATGTAGATGAGGCTGAAATTATTTTTACTCTGGAGTAAAAATTTGTATGTTTCGGGTATATTGATATTTTACGATCATGATACCGGATTGTCAATCGGGATATGAACAAGAATAGCATGATAAACGACGACTGCAATTCTCTTGACACTCCCACTTTTTCTACCTAAACCCAAGGATATCCAAGCGTTTCCTTACCACCAATCGCCAGGAAAAAAATACCCAACTTCTGGTAAAACGGAGTTTTGGTTTCAATGTGTTTTGTTTGGTCTCTGATCCCAACTGTATGAAAACTTTTATAAATCGTACACTTTTTAGGTAAACCCAAACAAACCCAACTGTTTCTCGTTGAAAAATCCCGCGGAGAAAAGTAATCAAACAGGACTAAAATGAATTTTGAGTTTGTTTGGAGTTTGCTTGATTCGTCCATGGTAATTGTTCGAACTCCTTTATCTTCAGCAAAACTAAATTTTCCATCAAAATCTTAACAAATCCAGTTGTGACGTAATCGCTGATCACCTAGATGAAAAGAGTCAAGCTGGATAAAAATGGACTCTGACTTTGTTTAGGTTCCAAGAAATCATCGAGTCGAAAAAGAATCCAGTCCTAATCCAGGTAGTCCCCAATGGATCGTCAAGTACATATTTTCCTCCTGTATTTCTAATAATTGGAAAATGGCCAATCGCGGGTTGTTTGCTCCGGCATGGGCCGAACGAATCATTTGACAGTTGCCGAAGGGACGTGTCACGAACGCAATTAGTGGAGCGTTTCAGTCGAGGACTCTGGATAAGAGTCGGGTTGCTCTCGCCGTGGGTACTTCACTCTCTATATATCTCATTGCTCTTCGTGCTCCAGTATAGAATCGAGGGCCCTTATCGTCACGATTCGAGGACCTCTTCTCAGCCGTCGGCTTACACACCAAGAGCAACAGAGAGAGGCTGCTTTTTGATTTGCGTGTCACGGCTGAACACGTTTTCAAAGTGCCAGGTCGTTCCTCTGCTTCTATACTCTCCGCTTCTCTCTCCGTCTCTTTCTCTCTTCCTCTCATCAGTTTGCGGAAAGTTCTTCACTCCTCCAGGTGTACACTCGAGTTAGCGTCTGTGTGCAAATTTTGGATGAAATTCGTTTACTAACGAATACCAGCTCGCAATTATAACGAGCGTGAGGATTGCTAGATCACGGATTGGAATCGTGAAAACCTACGGTTCTTGGATGAAAAAAAGCCTCGTCTGATTATTTATAACGACGCCCGACGGACATCCAACGCCAACGTCGTTCGTCCGACGGCAACAGTGCGGCTCCAGAATTCGAAGAGAATTCCTCATTGAAAGGAACACCATCATCCAACGTCATCATTGGGCTGATGAGGACTTTCAGTTTTCGATGCCAACTACACTTCGCAGTTAAACGTTGATACTCGGTGTTGTATCGATGAAGCTATCGATTACTCGGGACTTCCGGTATTGGACATGATCCTTCGAACGAATGGTTTCAACAGAAAATACGCTGTTTATATATTTTTTTTTATTGCAACTAATTTTTTCATTAAATAAAAAGAGGAATTTTTGGCGACAATCAAAGTTTTTTTTATTGTATCTTCACAAAAGATTAAAAAATAAATATTTTGTTCATTCCGTCGTTCAAATTCAAGATAAACTTATGGACTGAAGAAATCCTTTTGGTTTTTCAATTTCGAATCACGCAGTCATAAGTTAGCCTGACTAAGGAATCGTAACTTTTTTTTTAAGTGACTCGGTTCTCATCACTACCACTGGCTCAATTTTCAATATTTTCTAATGAAAATTTAGAAGAATATTCTTAGATTGATACTTACTAATGTACAATATTTAAAAAAATACTAATAAATAAAGTACTATGTAAAAAAAAATTACAAAAATGAGTTGTTTTTTTCGTATTTCAGACTCTCAACCGCTCAACCCTAAATCTTGATATGATAAATCCGTATTCAGAAATTACAGCGGTTTGTTCATTTTCCAAAAATAAGTCTGCCGGAGCGGTTTTCCCGAAAAAGCCCGGCGTTAAATTCAAATGTTTATAACTATTGAATAATCAAATGAAAAATTCTAAAACAATTCGTCCATTATTATTCAATCAAGAACTATAATATTCTCGAGTATTCAAGAATTTCGGTGATTGCTCAACGACCATCCAGTAATACCTTAAAAAATCGACTGTCCTCGAAACGTAAAACGATCCAACGCGTTAAAAATCGCAAATTTTCGGGACTCGCGAAATGCACCAGCGTATAGAATCGACGCGTGTCCAGCTTGTGTTTCGCCTTACTTTTGTACACTTTGGACGTCAAAGACGTCTAGTTTCTACACTGCTGTCACCATGGAAACCCCACTGTCATTTCATTCCCTACCAAGTTCAATCTTCTCCTCGCGGTTCACTTTTAATTTACAAATGGAAACCCCCGAGTGTAGATATACGACGAGTGATTTTCTTCATCTCGAATAGAAAGAGAAAAGAGATATATTTACTTCGGGTAAAACATGACTCGTTTCAAGATTGCCCTAGTATTAACGTACGGAGAATCCTCTTTCGAGTTGTTCGATATACATTGGCTCGAAAAAACCTTTTTTCAAATTCTCCCCTCTCCTACCCCCTAAAAAAAAAAGGAAAAATCAGATCCTGTGGCCAACGCGATGACGGGATCTAGCCTCCTTGTGGGATTTCCAATTTTCGTCCCTCGTTTCTCGATCATATCGGCGCGAGAAAATCTCGAATATGATCAGGCGCGGGTAAAGTTCGCATGTGTCGTGAAACGAAGGAATAGGGGTTTGTCATGGGGTTGGTAACCGGTAACAGGACTCCTATTAAAGCAACACCTTTTGTCGAGTGTCAGTGGAGAGTACCATTGTCGCAATTTTCGTCTCGTTCTTTCCTTTATACGTATATATCTCTCTCTCTTTCTCTTTCTGTCTTTTGGCGTGTATAAGGTACCAATGCTATTTTCATCGTCGCAGTTGTATTGCAACTCTCATTGTATAAAACCCACAGTTTAGTACGCGGAACTTGCACGTTCTTTTATATGAAGCACGTTCTCTCTCTCCTTCTCTCTCTCTCTCTTTTTTTCTCACTTTTTCGTCTCACTTGTCAATGGAATTTAAGGAGGGCGCCTTTTCAACGACACCTGGTAGGTGTAACGTTCCCGCCATTTTTCATTATAACCATAATTTGATACATATCGAAAAGAGAAGCGCTTTTGTCCGAGACTCAACACGGTATTTCGTGTATTTCACATGATACGGAGACGCTCGCGCGCGCGATGTATTGAAACTTCGAAACCGATGAACAATCGCAGAGGTACCGTGTAGATATATAGTGGATATACACTGAGAGAGGAGAAAAAATATGTTGGCTTTATTTTTTGAATTCCTTCGGTGAAATGAAATGCCCAGTTTTTGCAATGATACCCCACGTGGTATGACAGCTTTCATGAGTTTCGTTAGATTTTTGTACGTTTAGTAATGACGGGGTTTGAAAACGGAAAATTGAATCCTCATTTTTTCTGGCGGCAATTTTTGAGATGAGTAATACGGAGGTAAATATTTGGGTCTAGTATTGAATGGGAGTTAAAACGAAGCAATGAAGTGTTTTATTCGTATTTATTGGCATATTTTTAGTACAAAATAGGAATATTTCCAATTTTTTAATTTATATTAAAGTATTAAAAAGCGGAACTTGACATTTCGTATAGAATTACTTGATGCTGTTTCTAAGTTCGAGTTTTTCTTATTCAAAAGTGTTGACAAATAATAAAATTATTATTCAAGAAAAGCCTGGAATAGAAAAATGAAAAAGTTGCATTTCCGCATAGAGAGTTTTAGTAAAAACGTAAACATTTTGGAACTTAGAGAATTACGAGAATGGCAAGCTATAGCAAAAAAAGGATTTAATTTTAGTTGAAAAAAATTGTAATTATTTGGCATAAAAAAATGAATATTAATTATTCTTGTCTAAAAACGGGTTTCAATCTTGATTGGGAAATAAAAAAATCTACTTTGATTCAATAATTAAACTTTCGTATGACAGGATTTTATTTAAAAAGATTACGTAAATGGCCAATGCATATAGAATTCTTTTTTTTAATTACAAAAAAGCTAACTTTCGAAGAAAGTTCGATTTTTCGATGAAAAAACAGCTTCAATCATTCATACCTACAAATGGTTGAACAAATTCAGAAAATTATCTAACTATACGATACAAAATATAATCAACGGCGTGCCATCTAAATACGAACCAAATCAAACGAATAAATTTAGAGTTCCGACCCCCTACCGTTTCTCCAAAAACACCAACTAAACAAGCGCCCATAACGCGAATAAATTCCCGAATCTCGATTGTGCCAATAACGAAATGATTGGCATTTCCCATTGACCCAAACGGACCCAAGACCCTGTTTCCATCGACTGATCATATCCTCAAATGACATTAGCCTTGGATTTCTAAATGTCGCATCCTACACCATAAAGGAACACCATTGGAGACCTGTTTACGTAACGTGACGCATAGCCACGAAACATTACGGTATCCAATGCAGAAAAAAAACTTGAAAACCGTGTGGTACATCCATAAGAAGAAGCGACTACCCGGTAAAGTCCGTGAAAAGCTGCAAAAACGAGTTGGCGGACTTATATCCATGTATAGAAAGTGGTGAGACCATGCGGGGGTGTGTGTGGTCGGAGTGGCAGAGCGAATTTTGGTCACGTAGAGACTCCCGAGGTAACTTCGTTACCTTCAGGAGGTTCGCAACAGCGAGTATAGCCGGCTTTTCCGCGTTCCATATCCCGTTGGCCATCTTCAGGACATACTGCTTCCATTTCGTCCACACAGACGAGCGATGCGAATGTGTGTCATAGCGCTGTCCAACAAACCCCATGATTCGAGAGCCCATAAAACTAAATTCAATATGGCGAAGTCAATCCAAAGCGGCCTCGTTCAGAGTACTTACATGGGGGTCTCTTCCCCATCCATTCTTTCTCATCCGTACCCACACTGAGCTATCCAAAGTGTACACGTATATGGAAGCTCTTTCTTCCAACCCCTACTATAGCAACCCTCCCTTTTTTTCGGGCCTCCCCTATCCTTCGGTCTCTCTCTCGTTCCTGATGGGACGCGCATACACACATGCGTGCACAATCGACTTCCCGAGTACAATCGATTGTAACATGGGGCGGGGGTAGAGAGAAGCGGAGAAGCTCGTCGACTTCAATGGAGGACGCGCTGGTGTATATACAAGGGGATTTCGACTGCCTCGAGGTGTGAGAGCTTAGGGCTAAAAAAAAAGGACCTCGGAGTACGTGGAGTTTGAACAAAACAGCTCGCTCTCGTCTCTCTCGTCTGTCTCGCTGTTGGTACGGTTGGAAGCCGAAAGCAACTCCGTAAGAACACCCCCTGTGCGTTTGATCCCCCTTGATACGTTATTATCCTATGAAAGTCGCCATTTTTTTTCCCCAGCTCGTGACTTTTTACCCCCAGAGTGCCGGGCTATTCCAATATCTGGAAGGCACTCGGTTGCCTTGGGTTTTTTTGGATAGTGGTTTTGGATAGAATTACCGATTGGGCTCGATGAAGGTATTAGGGAAATTAATGTTAGTGAAGTCATTTGTTGAGTGAACGAGAACGGAGAAATTGGCACTGTTTCTGTATGATGGAGCTGTTACTGAAGAGGTACGTTTGGATTTTAAGATTCATTTGATCTTATTGGCCTCGACGTACCATTGAACTTGAAAGATTGGTGCACTTGGAGATTAATTTATTTTTAACGATCATTATACTTGGACAGCCATTGGGGACTTAGCGGATCATTAAACTTGATGGGCCTCGACGATTCGCACACGAGGGATCGTTGGACTTGAAGGATCTTTGGATTTGTATCATCACTGGACCTGGAGAATAATTAGCTTTCAAGCATCATTGAACTTAATAGAGAATTAGAGTTGGGCCCTCGTTGAACTTGAAATATCATTGAATTTGGGAAAATAATCAGATTCCTAGAATTATTGGAATTGACGAATCATAGGACTTGGATGGCTTCTAGTTGTGGAGTTTAGCTTCGAGGATCGTTGATTGGGTTTGAAGGGTTCGAAAACTTGGAGGTTTATGGAATATTGGATTCGAACGATCTTTGGATTTGAAGGATCATATCGGTATTGGACGATCATTGAAAATGATAATTTCACTCGGAGGATCAATGAACAGGGAAGTATACCTACTTTAGTTCGACGATACCTACGGAATCGCCAAGACAGTTGTTCGTTCGGGCATGAGATCAAACCGAGCACATCCGGTAGGAGGGAAAACAAAGAAAAATGGGATGGCATCGTCGATGAACGAGTTCAGCAATCTATTTTCGTTTCTCTCGCATTTCATACCAGATCGATCCATAACGTTGCGAACGTTAAGCCTGGAATTTCACTTTTTTTTAATCCTGATAACAACGGCCATCCCATCAGCGCGTTTCTTCCGTATTCAAGCCTGGACCTCTCTTTCCCTTCACCGCTCTCCAACGCTTTATCTCGCTCGGGACTCTCGAGATTGCTCGTTGATTTTTTTCCCTACCATTCCCAGGTTTTCCTCCGCTTCTCGCTCTCTCCCTCACAGTCTGCTCTTCGATCCGCTTCTTTTTTTTTATTTCCATCATTTTTTTTGTTGCCACCATTGCGCACTCCATTCCCGGAGTTGGCTTTCGGTTCGCTCTTTGTTTCGTCGAGGAAATGGCAAACAAACGAGTATGGCGTCAATGGCGTTTGCTCATCGTCCTCGCCCTATTCCAAGCCTGTAAAAATTCGTTCTTCTCTCGCTCATAGTCACGCATATATCTTCGTGTACTCTGATTCTGTTTTACTCCCTCCGGTAATACAGGACAGAGAAAGAGCTCTTTAATATCACTTGACGTGTATTCAGAACGCGAGCGTGAAACTCCCTCTCCATCGAAACGAACAAAAAAATACAGCATTTACTTCCCAGACTTGCGGGTCATGACGTCATCGTTCCGTAAGTTACCTACGGTCATCAGCAGAACGAAATTATTTACGTTTTTGAAACAACTACTCTCGTTGAATTTTTGAGAGAACCTCCGCATTTTCGGATTTCTTGCTGGTCCAACGTTTTGTTGAATTTATGGGAATCTCTATGGGGTATTCGAGAAACACCCCATGGAGATTGGTTGAACCCGTAGAAATTGAGATATCTTGATAACGAATAAAATTGATTGTCCGATTTATTGTTGGCACGATATTGGCAGATAACTGACAAAAAACATTTTTCGAAATTATGGCTTGTCTCTCACGGGTTACGAAAACCTTTACTCATACTATAACACTTTTGGTGTCAGATTTTCATTCGTCGAATTAATTTAATTGTTTCTGCTTAATTCGTCGGATTAATTTAATTTTATTAAATTAATGTATAATTTAATAAAATTAATTTAATAATTTTATTTTCCGCATTAATAGCGGATTAATTTTTCTTTTATCTAATTTTTTGTTTACAATTAAACTTTATGGTTCCCTGTAAGTTTACGATTTTACTTTATTTCAGTTCATTGAATTGTAATTCTCAGTTTTATTAAAATTCAATTAAACAAATGTTATTATTTTCTTGAATGTCATTGATGAATGTTGTTATATCCTTATTCCAATTGTATTTTATATTTCATGGAATTCGATTTACTTATTTAGTGTCACGATTTTATTCCACATCACAATCACGTTTATCAGTTTCACATAATTCAATTAATTCACCATAAAAATACCAAATACTTTAATTAATATATATACTAATAAATTCCCCCAAAAAACCTAATTGATGATACTCTCCCCATTAATTTCACAAAGATTGAATTAATCGAATGAAATTCAAGTAAAATAAAATCAAATTGTGATTTACACATTGTATGATATGACTTAACGTTAAATTACAATTTCAACGTATCCTATTTGTACGAGGTCGTAAAACTGGTGTAAATGGGATGTTCTATGACCATGAACCGAAATTTTTAGTGTGCACCATTTTTTCTCGTTGCTTTTCCCTCTCCCCCCCCCCCTTCCTCCCGCATTCTCTTTTTCTCTCCCCCGTCGTCCCTTCGATGTCTCGTTAGCAACGATGACTTCAAATTTTGAAGGGCCAAACTCGGTAGCTCCGTAATATGTATACGGTTCCGCCATGTAATCGTGTTCATGTCCGGACAATGAAAGAACTCGTGCTCGTTCCTACACTAATTCTCGTGTTTAAACGTGCTAACGTTACATCGACTCATCCATACCTGCGTCAGCCCTCGTTGATAAGATCAAGAGGGAAAGAGGGAGAGAGAGAGAGAGAGAGATAGAAAAAGAGAGAAAGAGATAGGTACATAAGCACTGGTAGCATTATGATCAGCGAAAGGAAGCCACCAATAGAAGAAAGAAAAATGAAGTACATAATGCATCAGTAGCAGCCAAGTGTCGGTTACACGCTGGCCAAATAAACACATCCCTCGATAATTATCCTGACCATTTCTGTTCATTCACAGGCGAATAATAGAAGGATATATACAGGGTGACTGGAAATTCGATGGATTACTTTTGAGTAGCAAAAATAGAGCACAATCGGAACAAATAATGAAAAAACAAAATATAAGAGGAAAAAGGAAAAAAGTTTAAGAGGAAAAAAAATTATATGACTTCATGTAGAATTGACCAGAATTTTTAAAGATTTTTAAAAGTATTTTTGTGTTTTGTAAGCTATTTTGAATAAAATTGTTGTTTTTTTTTTGCGAATAAAGTGCATTGTAGGCCAAACGAAACGCGCGCCCACTTTTTTTCAACGCACACAATGTTTTATACGTGACACAGAATTTTGTGATTTTTTAACGATTTTTAAATTTGGGGGTTAATTTTTAATTTGTCAAAAATATTGCGACGTCAGATGGTTCCGAAAAAATCTGAAATAATTCTCGAGTGCCTTACAGAGATAGTACAACAACGTAAAAAATTGCGGGTTAAATCGGAGCGGTGACGTGTCAAACCCAGGTCGAATCGATATGGAATGCCACATATATACATAATCGAGTTTTATGTGCATGAATTTTCGTACAAGTTTTTTACGAACATATATTCTTCACATTCTTATTTCTACGTAACGTTCCTATTCTTATTCTCTACCTTAACCTATTTTTCCCCGGTGCCAACTCCTCCCCTTAACTCCTTCGAGAACTTTTCATTTTCCCTGTCCTACTCTTCTTCTCCTTCGTTCTCTCCTCGACCAATCTTACTATTAAATAGAAGTGAAGAAAGCCAACGTATCATCGAATAATTCCAGCAATTATCAAAGAATTAATAAATAAATATATAAATAAATAATAAAAAAGAAAATAAATCGTAAATAAATATTAAATAATTAATAGACAATAACGAAATAAATAATGATAATCAATTCGTTTTATTATTTTATACAAAATAATTAAATAAAAAATCGTTGTAAAAAATAAACATATGAATAATGAAATAAATAAACAAACGCATCGTAAAATCCGGACGTTCAGGAAAGTCTCGGCATTTCCCCACTGGCACGGGACGCAAAAGCCCATTGACTTTGTTCATTGATTTTACGTCAATCCGCAAACGCCCTTGTCGGATCTCCATGATGCGTTTATCATAAGCGATAAGGGGGAGTTACGCGGTGCCCTCGAGCGGTCCAGAAATGCAAGAAGGGAAAGAGCTGGAGGGAAAGAGAGGAACAATGAAAGAGAGGGGGAGGGGGGAGAACTGATTGATCCTGTGTAAAGCAGGACGAAAGGGGACTCCGGCAGTGTTACAGACCCAACATAGCGCAGGGAGCGGAATTTCGAGTATACGAACAATTCATCGATGCTGGAGGCGGAGTAATCTCGTTTTGCATGCATAGATACACACGAACGAGTCTGTTCCTCAGAATCCACCGAATCGCCAATTACGGACTGGGAAAGATCCTTGGAAAGTCTTCGTAATCAATAAACATAATTTTTAAGTCCTCAATGTTAAGAGGACAGATCGAATGAAAAAAAAAACCAGTTTTTGCAAAAAATTTCATTATTTAACTATTACTTATTTATTTACTAATTTATTCGAAATAATTCATGATTTACTCATCGTAAACGCTTTCGTATAAAAAAACAACTTTGATTAATTGCTCCAACCGTTGATAAAAAAAAAAAAAAGAAAAATTCTAAAACTCGTTTATTTATCGTCGATTCGAGTGTGCCTCCTGAATAGAGTATTACAAGGACAATCGGCTGCCATTATGGTTCTCAAAGTCCAACGTTGCCAAAATCACGATTCCAATGTCCTCTCGAACCGGCAGACGAAAAGTACCGAGTCACCCTTCATCCAAGGACAAGATCGTCGAAGTTACGAGCCCCGGGCCAGCACTTGATGCACATATACCGTTAAGGGGATGAATGCCGTATAGGCACCCCAGGGGTAGTGAAGAACAGAGCTAGCTATCCAACAGTGTCGCAACGTGAAATAGAATAGAAACGGACCCCCCTCATGGGATACGCATTAGCGACACATGGCTGAGCTACAAAGCGTATCAAGCCTCGATTGCGAGGGTTCGCGAAGCTAGGCGGGCTCGGGTATACGATTACATAACGTGTCATGAGCGGGACCTCGCGCCCTTTTCCTCCCTTCGTCCACCAACGAGTAACAACCCCTCGAGGGGGTTGGCCCTGAAACCCGCGAGTCCTGCACCAGCGTTCATTCGGGGGTTGGTTTTCGTACGAACGGACCCTCGTACACGGCTTATCCTCGTTCCACGAATATCAAACGCGTATATCCGAGCCCTTACCCGAGTGGAAACGCCATTTTGTAAGGGCTCTTTTGTGGGACGCGAACGGTTATCACGTTTCATACACGCTCGCGCACCAATCTCAACTCACAAAACGATCGTGGCCCTACGAATTTTGGGCATGCATTATTTATTAAGAAATTTGACCCTTCGTACTTGGACCTAAAGGGCTTCAAGAACTTTCATTATAGTTTTGGGCTTTTTTTTGGTGGTGGCAGATTTGTTTAGAAACTTTAGAAATTTTACAAATTTTAATAATCGATTTTTAGACATTTTTAGACATTTTTGGAAATTTTAATATTCGTCTTGTTAGATTTTTTTTTTTTAGAAATTTTAATTATCGACTTGAGAAGAGATTTTAGAAGGATTTTGGAATTTAAATTGTTTGGGAGGAGGGAGGATTTCGAGAGAGATGTTTAAGGATGATTTTTTTAGACGTACTGAAAGTAAAATTCTGCCCCATAGTTTTGCAAAAATTTCCTACTTCTGAAACGAAAATACAAATCGTCGTCGTAGTTTTTCAAGTACGAAGGGTCAAATTATTTCGATAAATAATACTAAGGGACTCCGTAAAAATGACGTTCTAAATTTTTCTAAAAAAAAACTAAACACAAAGCACCAGTTATCCTTCGATCGTCGACAAAAATCCAACAAAAAATCCCACAAAAATCCCAACAATTTTTATATTTCGACAAAAATCCGGCAAAAAAATCCAACAAAAATCCCAACAATTTTTATATTTCGACAAACGAGCTAACATTCACTGTAAAATCATCAAGTTTCCCTAATTGCTGATAACCGATCATCGCGTCCGGCACTTATATTTAACCAAAAAAAAAAGACGTCTGTTTAGTCGTTGAAAATTCGTTATTTTTTTCGAGTCCTCTCAGATCGGTTGACCATCCCGTTATGTCAATACGAGAACGAGGTGCGTCGAGAGAGGTTCGTCATCCCAACAGAGGTCGGATTTAAAATTGATATACGACTTAATGGGGCCCCCTTTTTTTTTCCTCCGTTTGTATAAATTAGTGGCTCTTTGTCTCCTCTCAAATTTGTCCTCGTTAGTAGCGTCACACCTGCGTTGTGTCACACCGAGTCGTGTTCACGAGCGTGAGCGTCCCATCGAGAAATCTCCCAGGTAAGTGTTGTAACGGTTGTTTTAGTTTCGCATTATGTCACCGACGAGTGCATTCCGGTGTAAAACGTCGAGGAACGTGACACTTTTTGGTCGTAGCTAGGTATCCGAGTGTAGGTACTTTCGATGGGATATGCGAAAGAGAAAAAAAAGCATCGAGAACGAAACAAACCCAAACAAACTCGTGGACGTTGTCTCTCAATAAAAAAAAGAAAGAAGAAGGAAAAAGAGAAGTAAATACAGTGATTGATGTTTGGGTTTGTTCAAGTTACAATCCGAAACGCGTATAAGCAATTTTTGTTACTTTCATCACAAAAGCTCAAAAGCTTTGGCGACGAAAAAAAGTTCTTTCAAAAGCTACTGACTCACGTATCATTCTTGAAAACACGAAAATCATTTTTGAGAATGCAAAGCATGGGCATCATCAACAATTTTCTCTCAATTTTTACCGGATCCAAAAAACTTTTCAAATTGTTCTTAAGTGCTCACGAGGGATTTTTTGTAACGCACGAAAAGATATTTTCAAATATTCCCCTACTTTTTCCCCCATTAATTCCCTAAGTATTAATTTTCATCATTATTAATTTACTCCTGTTGTCGATTTTTAATTTATCAACAGCTGCGTTCATATTTCAATTTCTAATAATCAATGACTTCTAACAATCTAATAATAATAATAATAACAATAATCAATTATTTTAAATAAATGAATAATCAAGCAATTAATTATAAGCTCGTTTCTCGTATCAGTCCGTGGTTTTTTCGTACTCTCAATATGGTCAAAAGATAATCAATAAAAAAAAAGTTTACTCAGTTTCTATGGGTGCAAACATCCTGCCATTGAACGATCGAAATTCAACCGAATCATTGCTGATTTTACAAGCGAAACTTCCGATACGTATCGTTGATTATTTTGGCAATTTTGATGGCTGTAGCGTGTAGAATGGCGTCATAATCAAACCTTGGTTCGGATTAATACGAGGAGACTGAGGAATGAGGAGGAGTTGCCCCCATATGGTGTCTCGTTTGACAAATGTCTGGCATTCTCTTCACACTTTCCTATCTACATCCTCTCTCTCTCTCTCTCTCTCTCTTTCAGCTTCCTCCCATTGTCTGAACATTATACACACACACACACACACACACAGACACCAAAAATCTCACATTTACAGTTATAACTATGTGCACGTATTCTTGATGTTCTCCCTTCGAGTTCTCAACGGATGACAGCTACCCGGATTAGTCTCCGGCCCCGTTCTGGATTATATCGAGCGCGAAATATTCATCGACCGATACACCTTCCGTCGGCTCATTTCTCGCTCGACTCTCAGACTCGAACACCAATCCCCCCCCCTCTCCCCCTCTTCTTCGTAAAAGACAGACCAAAAAGGGAAAACTTAAACTCGGGAAACCCAAACACCAACTACTATCGTATTTACGTTTTTTTATTTCTCGAGTGTGACCTAAGATCAATATTGGAGTACCGTGGGTGGGGAAATACATATTTGAAAATTCGAGTGTTGTTTTCTGCTGTGAGAAGGGACGGAAACTTTGCTGGAAAAAGTGGTGTTTTTGGGAATGTTTTTTTTTTTCGAAAATGATTGCAGGTTTTTGCATTTTTCTTTTTTTTTTTTTGTAGTGTCAAAGGTATCGTTTTAAGTAGTTTTATAATATTTATTAACAATGGAGATACAAGCGAACGGCATCTCCAACGGATTTTGCGTTTTTTCGTTTAGGTACTTTTCGATTTTTATTCATATTGCGTTTTTTTGGTTGGTTTTGCGATTTTTGTATTTTTCGTTAGATCGTTTGAGTTAATACGTTTGTCAAATTTTTATATTTTATTTTATTTTGTAATAGACAAATTGCCCGAAAGTTTTGAACTAAGGCATAATAAATTCATCTTCATCATCATTATCATGGTGACCACTACAGCTCGGGAGCAAAACATCTGAAGCCGAAAAAAACCAAATGGATTTAATTTTCGTACAGTATTATAAATATTCCCCAAAATAATGATTTATGAAAAAGAATCACCGTCAATCGGAAGGAACCGTCAAAATTTCAGCGAAAAAAAAAACACTTAATTTTTTTCGATCTAAAAAAAAAGTATTTCAGAAGTTCGTAAATTTATTTTCTTTAATTCAAAGCCTTTCGGTTCAGTTGTTTTTGAAATATTTTGGTGACGGATTTTGAAAAAGTAATTAAAAAAAAAAGTTTTTTTTAATATGAAAGATACCTACATCGGCAACCTAATCGGCAATCGGGTTGATTGCGGATCAATGGGGTACACTAGGGAATGCGACGAATACAGGATTCGACTGAACCGGTCAACTTCACCGTACAATTGCGTTTTGATGATGACGTAGATATCTGTTCTGATATTTGTTTCTCTCTCTCTCTCTCTCTCTTTCTCCTTGTGTCACCTTTATACATGCATTACAAAATCACTCGCATCGCTTTGAGTGTCTCTTGCATTACGAGCTCTTATTCATTTCTGGCTCCCCCCCTCCCCCCCCCTCTCCATCTCTGTACACGAATCTCGTTCGATAATGGGGAAATCGTTGAAGCCCGCCAGTTTGTCACGTAGAGGTAATTCGGCACGCGTACGCTCATCTCTCTCTCTCTCTCTCTCAATCAGTCCTTTTCTCTTGCTCTTGGTCCATCAAATCGATTTACAACGCGGTATTCATCGTGGCGTACGTATACGCGTTTATCACTAAAGTCGAAGCCTAAAGCAGTGTCTCGCACGGAATAATCAAACGGGCGTATAATTGTAGTAATGTGAACGACGTCGAATTGTCGTGGGATCCGTACGAACGGGGACAAAAAGATTTCTCCCGTTCCTGCGGATACGAGGCCCGAATTGATGTGAGAAAACGTGTTTTCGACGTGTATTACTCTCCATTCTCCATCCATCCGCTTATCCACAACGTATGAGAATCCCAAAATTGTTTTTTCAAATTTTCAGCCTCGCTCGTGTATTTACGAACAAAGTACTCGCTGGCATAGAAGAGTAAACGTTTTACGAAACATTTCGCCGTGAGAAACGACGAGAACGAAGCCAGAGAAAAATTCTGTTAAAAAAAAAGGATTCAACTTTTTTTTGGTAAACAACTGTGGGTATCATTTTTCATGATTGAGGATTTATGAAAAATACAAGCTCGGAAACAAACATCGTAAATTTGAAATTCGAAATTAAAATGTTTTCTATTAAGAATATTGTTTCTTCTGTATTTGTTGGCTTAGTATTATTTGTCATAAATTGACAATAAATATTTGTAAATTATTAAATTAATTATTAGTTAATAATTGATGATGGCTGATTGGGTTCAGGGTAATTAATAACTATAAAAAATGGTTAGATAGTTGTTGAATATTAAGTACGTTATTGATAATATTTTTTCAGATAATTTGTTAATAATAATGAAATGAGCTCTGAATATTTAGTTACGAATTAATAAGCAATATTAAATTGTTACTAAATGGTTTTTTTGTAAGTATTCAACGATTATTGTTATATAATTAAAGAGTTCTCAAAAATATTATATTTTTATTAAATAATTGATTATTAGTAAATAATCGTTTATCAATGCTAAACTATTACTAAATTATTGTGCAAATATTCCAAAATTATTATTGTTAATGTTTTCTAATTATTAATGCTGTTAATTATTCAACAGTTAATTTTAAATAATATCAATTTATTATTACTAAATTAGAACATAATCATTAATTAATATTAAATTATTATTAAGCTCTTAAATAATCGTCAGTTTCAATATTTAACGGTTATTGCTTAAGAATTAGTAATCACTTAACAGTAATTAGTAAATAAATTTAAATACCGTGAAATAAAAGTTTGGACAGAAATTTCGATAAATTTCATTTCTCGGCATCGAAAATTTCGATCCAAAATCTTGGCGATCCCATGAAACTAAAAATACAATTTTATAAGGTTCTTTGCAAATAGTATTTCAAAATCCACCCGTCAAATTTACTCCAAATTTGAGTGAAGTGATAACATGTTTCATCGCATGAGCGGATGCCTTTTCAACCTTTTTATCTATTTGTTAATAACAAACGATAAAAATTGTTCACTAGACAACAAAAAAATCAAACTTTTGTGCCACAGCTGGGTATTTTCATTATTTCCAAAATTGACATTATCAAATGTGTAAAAAATCTAAAAATCGTGATCTCAATAGCCTGATCGATAAATATCGAAAGACCCGACCAACCTGACTTCTACAATCGACTGCTTCTCCAAAACTCAACGAAACGACGTTTCTTTTTTTTCCCCTGAAATATAGTGGAACCTGGCGGACGTGACGAGACATTTTTTCCCACTCGATTCCCCTCCTCCCCCGCGTCCTCCCGGTTTTTCCTTTTCCTTTATTTTTGACGAAAAATGCCCGAAGTAATGAAGGAGTTTCTAGAGCCGTGTACGCGACTCGAGTGACTTATTACGTCGAGGAAACGTTCCCGGTTTCGTTCGAAGTCGTCGCGCGAGCAGATAAAGAGGGCTCAAGGCATCAGCCTTACTGGACGATCCCAATTCGTCCAGCCTACAAAGAGCGGACAAAAAGTGAGGTTAGCTTAAGCTTCGAAGAGCCGTGGCCTAATTGACTCGCGTCAGCAGCCAATCGTCCGCTAAATTATAGGTCCGCCAGTCTCTCTTCTAGGAGCTTAGCCGAGAAAGAGGAGCGGAGGGATTCCAGGGCCAGGGACGATCGTCGCGCCACCAACGAATACACCGTGGGTTCGTGTACTCCCGCTTTCAAAGATAAGACGTCCAGAGAGAACCACATGGAAAGATTATCTATATTAAAACAGTCGAGTCCATCACGAAAACAAACAGTATTACCGTTCTTAAGATTGGCCGTGCTGTCTTGTTAGGAGGTTAACTGCTGCTATGTGTGTCTGTGTGTGTGGGTGTGTATAAATATATATATGTGTGGGCGGTCGGCGTTCCGCTCTGGCGCTTGGGAGGACTGCTGCGTGGATACTTGGAGCGGTGACCGTTTCGCGAATACTCGGAGCGGTGACCGCTTCACGAATACTCGGAGCGGTGACCGTTTCGCGAATACTCGGAGCGGTGACCGCTGAGAGGATACTTGGAGCGGTGACCGCTGAGAGGATACTTGGAGCGGTGACCGCTGAGAGAATACTTGGAGCGGTGACCGTTTCG
>JAPYZI010001802.1:0-28523 GCA_030523105.1 Ophioninae sp. A BG-2022a | reverse complement strand
ATTTTTGATTTTTAATATTTTTTTTATAGGTCCTTTACGATGTAATTTGATCCCCTGAATACGAATATACCATTCATTTCCCCCAAAACCCAAAATTTCCATGAAAAAATCATAAAAAACTTCTAAAAACTCGATTTTTCATGCTGTGTGCAATGTTTTCGACAAAAATTCAATGATATTCGTAATCAGCTGGAAATTTTCGATCGGAAAGACCTTCAAAACTATTTCAGAATCGAAAAAAAAGTTCGACTCTCTTAAAGTGAATCATCTTTAAAAAATCCTGGGTTTCGAAAATCCAGTTATCTCTCTCGCACCCAGGTCGCGTAGTTTAGTTAGTGCGTAGTAAGGGAACGGCAACCTAACGCCGTCGGTAGTACAGAACAGTACCCACGGATTTCCCAAACGACTCTTCAGAATTTCACGCCGTCTAAAGTCCCGTCCCTACGTTTCTTTCTAGTTACTGAAAGTCGACCCGGTTTCATAAATGCATAGTTGGTACTAGAATCCTAGTTTTTAGTTCTAGGCGAATGAAGTACGTGACAAATAGTCCGACAACGCTAAGCGCCAAGTGTCACTCCACTGTTATAGGTTAGAACTCCCGTAAACAAGATAAACAAAAGTCTCGGTTATTTTCTTTTTTATAAATACACATTGCACCATCAGCAAGGTAATTTCGTAAGTAGGTCATTCGGAAATCCTGCAGCGATTGTTAACCTAGTTTGTAAACTTCGGAAGTTCGAAGAAATATAATATTTCGATGTTTACTTAAGGATGACGAAACTAATGGAATGGCTGTTTGTCGGTGGAACTTTTTTTGGGATCTGGACTGCTGTGATAACCGGCACAGTTATACAATCTAATTTTATCGACGGATGGAGACACTTGATACTTCCGCTTCCAGTGATTTTGCTAATACTGTTCGGTCTCTACGCTACGATAGTCGTTCTCTATAGGGTCTTCACGTTCAATGATTGCGAAGCTGCTGCCAAAGAACTTCAAAGCGTAAATACTATTTTGGACTCGTTAAATATCCGCAAGCAGAAAGTGCGTTATAAAAAACGAGCAATTTATATTTTTCAGCAAATAGAAGAAGCCCGAGCAGACTTACGAATGAAAGGTGTTCTAGGTTGATCACTTTGTCGTCCAGTCGAGCATTGCATTCCAAAAATTGTTAATATCTCCTTTATCCTGATAAAAGATTTATGTATAATAAAAAATGTACATAACAAAGAAATAAGTAAAAAGGCTCAGTTTTGTATCTTTATTGGAACTCCATTGCACTTAGGTAATCGAACTAACTGAAATGCAATCCCATTCAAACGATGTAATTACCCGAGATTCACAGACAACGCTTGCACATTCGTGATTATCTGTTAATCGGTTCATTGGTGTAATTCGTTGGTAGGCCGCTTCGTCCCTTTTCTGCTGGCTTGCTCTCGTCTTGATCCAGTCTTTGTTCAACCCCTTTCCACGTTCTCTCGTGAAGATAATTCGCGCCAGTTTTGCCGACGACAACAGTGCCGGGATCTTTGCACGTTAGGGCGTTCATTGTGTCGACAGAGAAAAGGCCTTTCTCCGAGCTACGTACATCACCCGTTATTAGGGACACATCCGCCTCTGTCGAAGCTTGGAACTCAACGTAATCAACACCGCCTGGCAATATTTGTCTAAAATCAACACTGTAGTGATTCGACCATGACCGAGCGTTGTTGAAGGCGAGCTCAACTTCGAAAGGTGTCAACAGTGGCTTATAGAATTCTTTGGAATCGAATATTTCATTCTCCGGACACGCAATCACTACGAAAACGTCCACCTGTGACGAAGAAACGTTTTTATTTGAATTAAGAATTGATGAACCTTAAAAGACAGAAGTGAAAAATTAACGAGCTATTTTTGTTACCGACCTCGGGAAAATTCGCGAGTTTGGCAGGGTTGGGTTTTCCCACGCTGAATATATACGACTTTTTATTTTTCTCCTTGAGAATCCGCTTAATCGTATTCAGAGATTCCAAGTAATTTTTTATACCAAGGGTAGCAACGACTATACCAACTGTTCGAGCGTCTTTAAGTTTCTCCACGAGATATCTTCGTCTCTTGAGCCAAGAATTCTGCGCTGTCTCAAATCGTGAGATTTCCCTGCCGAGTGTATAATGCCAAGATTTTGCTGATACGCCCAATGCTAACGAAGCCAGTGTTTTATCATTTTCGCCTATGTACAAAGCGTCGTAATCTTCTATCTTGTAGCCATTCTCGAGCGTCCACGATCTACCCGAAATCAATACATTCGGCGTACTCTTGGTCGTTGTAAACTGTATGTTCGATTCGCAACACAGCGTTGTTGTTTTCAGCGTGGAATATTTCGACCGCAATAGCTCCTGGATTCGTTCTGCGTGTTGAACAAAAGAACATTCCAAAAATGATTAATATCTTCATTCTCATGATCAATCTCAATTGCAATCTCACCTATAGCATGCGCATACGCTACATCGTAGAATAGGAGAATTTTCCTAGCAGCATCGTCGAAATACGTCGAAACAGTTCGCGCTAATTCTTCAGTATCGATGCGCCTCTTCTCCAAAACATGGAAGACTCCAAGACGCGTAGTTGGATTGAGGCAAGCGTGTCCAAAGTGTATTATACCATCGGCGCTAATGTGATTGGCTGCAATTTCATCTACGCAACAGCTACCGCAGGTAGTGTCACCAAGAATGTATACTTTTTTATTTAAGCGCCGTTCAAGGTAGAGAGCTATTTCGACAGAGTTGGAAAGCAGGATATCCGGGAATTGAAGGCACACCTATAAAAGCATAAATGATGCCTGTACACGTCACAATTGTGGATGCGTAACCGGTGCAATTATATACGTAGATATTCCGGTGCAATTATATACGTAGAAGCGCTCGAAAATGGTCAAGTTGCACATTCTTGATAACAGGCGATGCTGGATCAGCCGTACAGGAGGGAAAATGGAAAATCGAAAAAATAGTTATAGTGAGTTTGCAAAAAATAAACGGTTTTACAAATTGAAAATTAATGGAATTTGAGCCAGTGTGTTCGGAAAGGTATCAGTGTAATTCAAAGTTGTATTTATTCGTACAGGAGATTACGTGATTAGCCGGTAAACAAGAATGGCGGCGTTCCATTCGCGCCTGTCACGACAGTTCTGACAAATGAAATTTCGCTTCAAAGTTCAATGACAATGATTGCGTTTCCATGATAGGATCGTATCTACCAAATGATTCGATTTTATCAGCGGAAGTTGAATTGAACGATTTCGAAATTTACCCTTTCGAGACCACGTGCGTTGATCCAATCGACACACTTGTCCAGATCGTATTTCTCCGCGACTTTACATCTTTCGGGCTCGTCCAAAAACGAATTCGTTACCGATTTTGTTACTGGCTCTTCCTCTTCGTTCGAAGCAACGTTCGGCATTGTAAAATAATATTCAACGAGTAAATGAAAGGTGGCTTATTTACAGCTACAGTATGTCATGACACGATGCTCACTTGTTGACATTCCGTGTTGCAAAAAAAAAAACAGGACGAACTGACGTGAGTCACGAATAGCCTCACATACGAACGACCCAGGGTCGTGTGAACAGCGCCACGGTCAAACCCAACATCTCGTCGCTACTGCTCAGTCGGTAAATAACTCGAAAACTACCTTGAATGTTTTAAACATTAAATAAAACCACGAAGCTCTATACCTAAAAATTCAACAAAAATTGAAGCTTTGTTTAACAAAATAATCATATAAGGGAAATCATAGTTTGATAATTTGTGACATTTTCTTAAGGCCAAATGCCTCACCGAGCGTCCATGTCCGGGGTTTATTCGAAATATTTGATCGCTTCGCCTTAAAATAATGAATCAAGAGAGCAAAAATGAATTCGTCGGCTGCAAAATGAATCCCTTAATGAGGCGTCTGTTTTATCGACCGTTGATGCTGCAAAATTCGTCATTGTCGACCCGAGACGTAGATCGATGAAGCAGCGTTTCAGTATTACCTTCGAATAGATAGTCCTGTAGTCCTTGTAGGAAAGACTACTTCCATACGAGTCTTTCCCACACTCTGTCCCTTAATCGCCATTTCTCTCGGCTGTTCCCCTCCTTCGGTGTTCGTAGTGTAGCAGGTGCGCTTACCCATGTCGGGAGTGATTCTCGCCTGGGCGCGAGTCCCTGTGTTACCTCAAGCATTCCGAGTGCAGAGTCAGTAGGGAGTGGAACCTCGTGCGGTCAGTGTTACGCCGACGTGACACGCGATACGTCCTCTCTCGTAATACAACGTTCGGCTTTCAGTGTTGGAACTCTTTATTTATTAATCCTTTCTTACCGGTACCATTGGCAATTAAAAACAACCGCCGGAAATGTGTCGATAAAATTCAAAAGTTACGGGCTACTTTCCGGAAGCGATGAAAAACGTATACTCGTGATCGAACGACGCGGCGCGGAACTCGAAGTGATAAATATCGTTTCGTAAAACGTATTTCTTATCGTCTCACTTTGCATCGATAGGGCATACGAAACAATCAACATCAAACGCAATAAACTCAATAGTCGTTAGTTACGATTCCGTCCGCGACACAGGATTATCAAGTCGGAAAAGCCGGAGAATTCGCGAGAATTCTTACCTCGAAGGATACGCTATTATGCTAATGACGCTGCTGTTACGAGCCCCGACACCAGGATGCGCGAGGAAGAGCTCGAGATCTCACTCAAGGTATGTTCGTTCCCGTGTTTTCTTTATTTTCATTTCGTTTTCCATCGCGGATCAATCAATTACACATCGATGACTCCTGTGACGAATTTTATTCGTAATATCAATTTTTCGTAATCGAGTTTGACACTCGTATTCGAAAGTTGCTCGAAATTCGCGGGCATCGAAGGAACCGCGTTGCAAACACTTAAAAATGAGAATCGACTCTCCGAGCGCTTCTGTTTAGTGCAAGATCGTGATCGACGCGAGAGAGCGAGGGAGACAGCGATAGTGGCGCTGAGAGCGGAAACAAGAAAAGTTCGATTATCGGGTAGCAGTTGCGCCCTCTTCGGGAGACAAATTTTTTCTCGTCCAAACCGCGAAAGCGACGCTCTACGAGTTTTTAATACGTGTCAGCTCAGCGTTGAACAGTTTTTTTTCCAAATTGGTCGGCTGAATACCGGTTTTTTATACCCGGTCTCTTTACGCGACACACGCTGTCTGTTCCCTCAACGATCGTCCTGGCTCTTCGCTCGTTCACGCGTACTTGTCACAACCGGCTACGGAACTACCATCGACCGCTTCTGTACACACTCATCGACGTACTGTTAACCGACATTGAGCCACAGTCCTTGTACATACTCGATATAGGTTATGTCTCACATTCCACGTCGTTTCGTTGATCCGATTCGACGAGAAGTCGAACAACGTACGCTTTACAATTGCAAACTCAAAAATCTCGACGCTTCGATTCTTTTTTCGAACAAAAAAAGTGAAATCAGTAAAACAGAAGGTAATCGAAGCTGCTGACGACATAAAACTTGAATCTTACATACATTTTATCGCAAATTTGATTTCGTCGAGTATTTAGAGGTTAGGTTACTGTGACGCTTCAAAAATCAAGGTTTCGTGAATAAATTAAGTTTTTAGAGGTTAGGTTACTGTTAGAAAAATCAGGGTTTCGTGAATAAATTACATTTTACAGGCAAATTAATTTTTTTTTCGAACAGCCAAATAATTTTGAACAAAAAATTTCAGTTTTTTCGTACACCCAGATCAAAAAGCGAAGAAGCCTCGTTTTCGCAACAATTTTAATGAGTTACTTACGTCTTTGATGGAACGAAGTTTAATTGGCGCGACGTGATCTTTTTTTTATTTTTTTTTTTAATTCAATTTCATCGGCATAAGGGATCTCATGGTTGGTATTGGTGCAGACCAGTTCAGTTTATATCCAGACATACAGCGTGCGTAAATGCAGCACCGTTATCCGAGGTTCGACAGGAGGATAATTCGCGATGCGCCTCTGGCCCTCCGTTGGCCCGGAAACCTCCCATTTTTTGCTATACACACACACACACACACATATATATACATACACCGAGAGATTTCACGATTTGTGCCGTTTAATCGTGGAAGCAATCGGCTACTACTTCGTCTGCCGAGACGGCCCTCTCTCTTTTTCTCATCGCCGTGAAAAAAAAAAGAGAGACGCGCGCACGAGAGCCATCATCACCGTTAACTTTCTCGCCATATGTAGCTAGTGCGCGTACTAGCTATGCTTTCTTCCACTAAATTCGATCCAATATCTCTAATTCACTCGCGATACGAACACCCACCGTTTTATCCTCATTCATCAAATTTCTATTTTCGCAACGAGTGATTGTCATCGATGTTACGTACCCTCGTACAAATCTGTGAAAAATAATTTGCCAACCGGAAGTTATACGATTTTGATTTTTGACGCTGATGATCATTATCGATTTACCGTTTTTATTTATTTTTGGATTTCGTGAATCTTTTTTTTCAGGCTGGATAAACACGAACCGAAATTTTATTTTATTTTTTAAATATTACTTTTTAATGTTTGTACGAATTGTAATTGAATGTTTATTTTCTTTTATATGTTTTTTAAAATTTTTATATATTATTATTATTATTATTATTATTATCATTATTATTATTGATTATAAATTATTTTTAAAAAATATTATTTATGTTGACGTATCAAGAATTTACAAAAATCGTATTAAATCGAACTCGTGATTTGACGTCGAACCGGTTGTGAACCAGAGATGTTACGAGAAACAGTCGTTCAGTTTAGTGTGCAATTTCAAACGATCGTAATTATCGAAGCTGTATAGATGTTACGGTGTACTTACGTTTTATTGATAATCCATTCCCGTCTCGTAGAGTGTGTCTTCATCGATTACAAAATTATGATTTTCTTCCAAGCTCGTTATTAGTTACGAGCAGCTTCGTTAACTTCGTTAGAAGTTTCGTCGTCTTCGTAAGTTATAGTAGGAACTGGTCGATCGTATTCTTGACTCGTTTGTTTGGGTTTGATTGAATTTGATTTAACTTAGTAAAAATATTAGAATTATTGATACGTTGGATAAATCATAATTAATAATATTGTAATTATTTATAATAACGATAACATTATATATAAATAATTACAATATTATTAATTATGATTTTATTATTATAAAGATAACAGTTGTGTTCGGAATTATCACAAATGATATTGCAAGTTTTATTACAAATAATATTGCAGATTTTATTTCAAATATTGGAAATATAAAAAATATTGTAAAATAAATTACAAATATTCCAAATAATGTTTTAAAAAATTGCAAACATCGCAAAAACCGTTGCAAATATCGCGAACGAAAATAATTTGAATTAATTATTAAAAATAACAATAATGGATAACTGGATTATTTAGTAATAATAATTCAATAATACTCTTGATTAATTACAGGTGGTGATCGTGGGCAACGGAGCTGTCGGTAAATCCTCCATGATCCAAAGATTCTGCAAAGGCACATACACGAGAGAATACAAAAAGACTATAGGAGTAGATTTTTTAGAACGAGAAATCGAGTAAGCACCCCATCGATTTTTATTCATTATCCTTGCCATAATTACTTCCAAAGACTCGTTCGAGGCGAAGACAAGCTACGACAATGCCTCGAAGTGCAAAATTCTGCACAGATTTCCCCAAGGCAAGATTCTGTTTTGGGTGCTTGAAAAACGGGAAGAAATATATTTATAATTGTTTGATTAAATTATGAACTGAGCTAGCCTGAACTTGAATTTTCACCTGAAAAAACACCAAATCAGCCGCGAAAAAAACAACAACAAAAAAACAAATTGCATTTTTCCTGTTTTTTGCCACGAAAAAAAAAAGTAAAAATCAAAATTTTTCAATAATGATACGTCAGTCGATTTCTACGGTTGTACGGAATGCCTGGTTTTAATTTTATAACCTTGTCTCTAGTTTCGTAAATTTCAGGACGAACCTAAAAAAATAAAAAAATTGTTCAGAGATAAACGAACGAAAAATCACAAAACTGGCGTTTAATCAGGCTGCACAATTTTTAAAAATATTCTTCAATATAAAGATAAAAAAATATATGCATATATATATATATATATATCTTCAATTCCGAAAAATGTAAAAATATTTCATTTTCTCATTTCTGCACAAAAACGTAATTAAAAAATTATAAAAACATTAAAAAATGTAATATTAAAAATGTAATTTTTTTAAATTTTCTTTTTTCTTGGTTTTCTTAATTGATTCTGTGATTTTCGTTCGTTTATCTCTCAATAACTTTTTTATTTTTTAGGTTCGTCCGAAAATTTACGAAACTAATGACGTAAAATCTAAATCTAAAAATCTAACCTGAATCTAAAATTAAAAAATCATGACAAAAAAAAGTACGGAAAATATTCGATCTTTTTTTTTTTTCAAAGCTTCAAAGATAGAAGATTGCCTTGAGGAAAGAGGTGAAGATACGAGTCCGCGCGATACCCGATAGGCAGGGTACGCTGTATAGAGAGACTCGGCTCGGTTGACTGCCTGCGCGATTCTCATTACGAGAGAAAAGCACTAGGCGCTCTCGCGATTATATTCGGGCTCGGAGAGACGCACAGGGTCGTGGGATTTCATGTACATATATAAAATAGTAAGGCGTATGCATATATCGTACAAACGCGACCTCCCTTCCACCCCCCCCCCCCCTTCCCATTTCTTCTCCCCCTTTCCCTTCTTTTCCCTGTTTTTTCCTCCTTTTGTTTTTTTTTTTTCGTTTTCGCATACTCGGGACCTCCCCATTGTTTTCATAGTGCGAGGGAAGAGAATCTGGTAATCGAGGTACGATGAAAATTTTTTCATTGATACAGAGTCGACGGTGAAGACGTGAGACTGATGCTATGGGACACCGCGGGACAGGAGGAATTCGACGCTATTACCGCCGCCTATTATCGGGGAGCTCATGCCTGCGTACTCGCTTATTCCGCAACCGACAGGGATTCCTTCGACGCTATACCATCATGGAAACTCAAGGTGTGCATACACTGACGTACAAGAGTTTCGAGGTTATGTATCGATAAAAAAAATAATAAGAAGGAACGAAAAACGTGAAAAGAAAAAAATTCGTAACGAAAAGAGAAGATTTAAGCTTGGCAGTTTCAAGATTTCAACGGAATTCTAATGGCTCTGATGATTCGCGCGCCATCCGGTGTCGGAATTTTGTATTATATGTTGAGAAATACGTAAATATCAGTTGAAAACAAACTGAAATTTTGATAACCCAAAAAACTCAAATTTTGTGTATTGATAATACAAACAAAGCCAAACAACAAATCAAAACGTAAAATCAAGTAAGCTCTATCCGTTTCCCGAAGATCGACCGAATATGCATAACCTCATTTCCATACGTTGAAGGTTGAGAACGAGTGCGGGGAGATCCCAACGGTTCTCGTTCAAAACAAGATTGACTTGGTCGAGGAGTGCGTCATCGACCTGTAAGTATATCATCAATAGGGAATTGCGAAAGAAGTGGCGGGAGTAGTAGGGGGGCGGGTGGGAGTGATCGTTGAATTTTGAGGTTAAACGTTTATCGTACGGATGTTTATTTGTTTTGGGTTTATCAGAGAGGAAGCGGAGAGGCTGGGTAGAGCCCTGGGTTGCAAATTGCTGCGCACATCGGTGAAGGAAGACGTCGGTGTCGTCGGTGTATTCAGGCATTTAGCGTCCCGATGTTTGATAGAGATGCGACGATGCGAGGACGATTTTCAAGATGATTTGAGGCTTTATTCCTCCGGGCCGAGATCCCCGTCCGTCATCAGTGAGTATACTTCTTTTTATCGCTCCCCTTCACCAACGCGTATTCCACGAAACGTCAGGATTATGCGCTGTTTGCGTGCAGCCAGTGAGCGACAGAAAGAGAGTGAGAGAGAGAGAGAAGCTTGCGTATCCGGTCTACGGCACGTTTCATTAATAATACATGTAACGCGAGACGCGATAAATTGAGAGAAGAAAAAGAGTTGGCGCGTATCTAAGAACATATCTTTCATCAATCACCGAGTAAACCCCACCGGAATACTGACCATCGACGAAACGACAATTTAGTTTAGCTTCAGGCCTTATTCCCCAAATTCTGACGAGACTCCGAGTTTTCATGAAGTTTCGACATACACACACACGCACGCACACTGATTTTTCCCGCTCTAATTTTGATCCTACGGCAAAAAACCGGGTATATTCGTACTCGGTGGGGAATTTGCGATGTAATAGGACCCTTAGGAACCATCAAAACGGAAAAATAGAGGAAACACAGACGCACACACATACTCGCACATGCGCGCGCGCGCGCACACACACACACATTAAATTCATGACAATTCGGTCTACTCTGTGAAGATTACGCGTCTGGCGTGCAAATCAGTGATTATTATTCATCGAGTTATCGAGAAGCAATTTTCCTTTCGTGGTATTGAAAACGCGTGTAGGAAGCGAAACTTTCACCGCGAATTATTCGTCCCACTCGCGCGATCGAAAGGAAGAAAAAAAAATAAAAAGCGATGCCTTCGAGACTATCAGGTCAAATAATAATTTTATCGTTACAGGCGCTTTCAGTCCGAACGAGTCAATGTGCAGACGGAACCCAGCGAATGGAACGATAGTCTTACGCCCGGGTGGAAAGCCCCGTCATCAAAAGAAGAAAAACTTCGTTAAGAGCGCGTGCGGGCTTTTGTAGCGTAATCCCATTGTGGGTTACGTTGAATGGGGGAAACAGGATTCAACTTGTAGAGTAAGAACCATGGAGACTAGAGTTGACGAGTGGACACGACATTCGTAATATTCCAGGTTACTGGAAATCTGTTTTTTTTTTTTTTTTCATCCACCCATTTCACGTATATATTATCCGGAGATATTGATTTTAAACAGTCGAACTTCATATTTTTTGTTTTTCATTAATAGCGGGCTATATTGTTCATAGCTCGTTCATTGTTCAATTTTTTTTTTCATTAACCGGTTTTCGTTGAATTGAAATTGAAAATTTCAGAATTGATTCATTGTTTCAATTTCATAAAATTGAAAATTTCATTGAATTGAAATTGAAGAGTTCATTGAATTTTCGTTCACTTGTTTCATTAATAGCGAGCTATATCATTCATAACTCGTTAGCTTCAATATTGCTCGCAGATGTTGTTGAAGACTCAAATATATTTAAAATACGTTTGTTTGAATGATTTGCGTTGCGTTATCGAATCTTCCCGAATGATCGAAAATAATATTAACCCTAACAGAATGGTTAAGTACATTTGTCGGGTTAATTAAAATCTTAGGGTCAAGTTTCTTCCTAATGAAGCTACAAATGAGACAAATGGATCAATATGTCCACTCTTTTAATCCAGTCTCCATGGTAAGAACCAAAAAATACGTGGTTACCTGCGATGGAGATAGTCCTGCAGAAATATCGGTATGAAACTCGTTTGTATGTACGCGTGAGTGTGCGTAGGTGGGTGTGTTTGTATGTTAATTGTTACGAAAGCGATACGACCAATTCGCAAGACTCCGTCCATGTATCGCCGCAATAATAGTTTTATCACCTCGTTCGCAGTCCAATGCTGAATGGGTTTGTACATATGTTTTTTTTTCTCTTTTTTAAAATGTTTTTATTTTATTTTGTATTTTTTTCGTACACTCGTTTGCGAGGCATTATTACACGTATTTATCATTCCGATTACTGTGTTTTAGCAGCCAAATGCTCATGAATCATTGAATCGCAAATAAAGCGCGGTTATACCTCCGAAGCGAAACGCAATTATATTCACAATTGATCGTTTTTGTGTTTACGTTTTTTTTTTTTTTTTTTCGTGAAGACTGCCGCGAAACAAGTTATCGTCGAAACTGGCTGTACTACGCGTCGAGGCAACCTCGATTTTCATTAAAATCATCTTTTTAGACGGGTTATAATTATTAACTTTTCAATTAATATTTTATTAATTTTTTCTCGAAACGCACGTTCGTTCAGAATCGTTGATTTTCATCGTGTCACCGTCGACTGTTCAATTATCTTCATTTACTTATTACCCAAAAGTGCCTTTTTATTCGAGATCCGATCAGCGTTTGATAATTCGTAAACTGATGTCGTTAAAAGTTTTTGCAAGGAAAGAAATTTGAGTTCTTCGCAGAAAAGAAGAAATGAGAAAGTAATCCATCGGAGGTGAGCTACCAGTGCAATAACGTTATGAAGTTTATTGAAGCTGAGTTAATTAATTGAAGATTGAAAAAACTCTTAAGAACGCGTACTGCCTAAATTAGTAACGAGTAGCTAACCTCGAAATATTAGTAATAATTGAAATCTTTCGTAAATTGGCTATTTATTAGCCCAATTGAGAGAGATTAAAGATTCGTTGAAGAAATGGATCGTTTGCTTGGCCAAACAGAATTTTCATCGACCCAACGAATATTCGGTATCCCAAAAATTCCGAATGTCATTACAGGAGAAAAAAAAGAAGAAACATTTTTTGTTAACCCGGAGTTTTTACGGCCTTTTGATTGGATTTCATTTTTGATTGACGTACCAACGTCGTTCGTGCTTTCCAATGGTTTTTTTATCAATGACGTTATCCGTGGGTGGCGCGTGATGAAAATCATAATATTTGCGATGCGAAAAAAAAATTCGTCGACAATTCGAATCCTAACCTAATGTATGGGTCTCGTAGGGATCCTCGTAATACACAAGTGGAACGAAGAATGACCTCGGCCAAGAGTATAACCGGATGACCGAGTTTGGCGGTGTGGAACGAAAAATAAGTAAAAAGAACAAAAAGAAATAATCTTCTCAGCTTCCGCGGTGGAAAGGAGGAGAGATGGAACTGGTGACATTCGAAGTAGGTACACACAGTCGAGCCGTTGGTACAAAACGGCCTTCACCTTTCACAAGGCCTCGAGGCAAGAGTCAACGGCCGGATGTTCGACGAGTCTTTCAGTGTACAGGTTATCGTCCCACCATTGCTCTTACGACCGCGATTATTCTCCCCGCATCTCAACACTCGTACTCGTTTTTCCCTTCTCTTTTTATTTTTTCTAATAGGCGTGTGCGTACGAACCTCTCTGTACTGGCCAAAGCTATTATCGTTGTTATTTTTATTACGTCACGCGATCGTAGACACGCACCATTTTTAGACGGAGATAAAAACGCGGCGATTGTGAAAAAAGAAAACGTTTGTGTGGGTGTGCACCGTAAAGGAAAAGAAAACGAACAATGGAATGATATTTCAAGTGTCAACGTGAATGCACAATTTGCTTCATCCGTCCCGTCCTTTCCGATAAATCTTTATTATCACAGAGATGATAAAAACTGTGTACATGCGGAGATACTTTCGTTCCCCTGGAATTGTATTTTTTTTTTCCATTGAAAAAACAAAAGAGAGAGAGAGAGAGCGAGATATTACAAGCTGGACGGTGAAGTTGCATAGATGAGCCTCTAGAGACATCGGAAACACCTACTTGTCTTTCACACTCGTAATTTTCTAATAATACAGGAATAGTGGCAAAAGTAGGAAAAAGAAAGTGTCGATTCGAAGAGCCGATCGGTCACGTGGATCGATTGGATTGAGGCAGTAAAATAATGGGAGATCGGAAAAGTGTGAGACAAAATCGATCGAGCTGAACGAGCCTCGATGATAACCTCAATGTTGGCCGTCTTTTATAATCTCTTATTAATGGATAACAAACACGAAACTTTTGGACGCGCGACGGCGTAACACGCGAATAGAACACAGCGAAGCACGGATGCAAATGTACAAGCGAGAATGAAGATAACAACACTGCGCATCGAAATATCCGTAACCAACGAAACGCTGGATTCATTACTCTTAGAGCAAAGGCGATTAACGTAATTAGAGACAGTGCACGTTTATGAAAAACCGAGAGCCCAAAAAATGATTGATGAATCATTTCTTCCTTTTGCAACATTGTATTTTGACATTCGGATCGAGTAACGAAGAAACAAAAAATGTCTCATCGACGGTGCACCGCGACTCGTTGAAGTACGGTGCTCGAAATAGCGCTATGTCCTTTACGGACGTTTTATCTGCAAACGATCGAACCTTCGATCGAATTTCATTTTTGCTTACTTCGGCACTTCAATCTCATATAAATTCGGCGGTTCGTTTGATCGAATATGTAATGCGGGGCGTGCACGATTTTTTATAATGCCTCCATTGTTCGTTCATTGCAGCTCTATTGTGTGCATTTTGTCGATGTAATCCAGTAGCCCCTGGAGCCTCTTCTTCACCCGCTTTTGATCGTCCAGAGTACAGCCCAGTATCGCAGTTTCGAAATTCTTATCGGAATGTCCTACACCGTGGGAAGAGCAAGCGTTCATGAAAGCGGTGCAACGCTGCCGGGTCCCAAACGGATCATTTCTCAGTGCAACCACCAGCGTGTCGATGAGACCGTTGACCTGAATATGGAGCAAACCATCAAAATCTGTTATATTTTCGGTCTGCTATATTAAAGGATTAAAATTCGGAATTTTTATTTGGCAGCCCACTGAAACCAGATTCTGTTTCGGCGCAATTCTGTAAATCTCTCTACGAAAATGGGAAACTGAAGAATTTATTTTTCCAATTTTTGTTGAAAATCACCTAATAACAGTTGTAGAAAAAGTTTGCATGACTTTCGTACTTTAAATTCACTAAAGAATGGTCGAAGTATTAATAAACAAAAGGTCATTATCGTTGCACTTCAGCGAGCAAGCAAATTTTTGCTCGTGTTATTTTTAAGCCAGTTCATGCTTGAAAAATGGATTTGTGAAAATGATAAAAAATTTGAGAACAAATTTAATCCTTCAATCCTTTCAAGCAAGGCAGCATCTGTTCATAGTTCCATATAACCTAAACAAACCCAAACAGCCGAATTTCAGATTTCTAGTTTTTCATTAATAACAGGCTAGTGAATATTGTTCATAGCTCAAATATTTCAAAAGCGTTGTTATAAATGATTTCTGTTGCATTATGAAAGCGCAAACTTCAAACTTATTGGATTAGATCTTCTGTAATGATAGAAAATAATATTAACACTAACAGAATGGTTAGGGACATTTGTCTGATTAATTGAAACCCTAGGGCCAAGTTTCATCCAAGAGAAGCTAGAAATGAGACAAATGCTCCGATACGTTTGCATCCACGGAACACAACAGAAGGTTAACTACCTGATAAAGGGCTTCGGTCTGGACCTCGTCCCGCGTTATCTTGACGAATACATCGACGGTGAGGCATCGCATGGAAAGTCTGTCAGCATACCGCAAAACATCATCGCGATCGGCTGCGTGAAATTAATATATTGACTAGTCTTGTTGAGTAAAAGAAGAATTGTTTCACGACGCAATTTCGAGGTTGGGAACAGCGCGGAGGGTTAGGGGGAGGTACGCACCTTCCTCGAGAGCGACAAGCATTTCGTTGTTTCGGAGACTGTCAAGGGTCGTAAGCATAGCGTCCTTTTCGTCCTCGAGTCTTACCGCATCCTTACGCAGTTGTTCGACTCGCATCTCAACTTGATCGAGAAGATTCAATATTCTGTCCTTCGGTTTGTTGGAATACTCACTATCGCTGCCCTCCATTATGTGAGGTAACGGACTCTCCATAACTTCGATAATACCTCTGTAACGAAAGTTCGAACTATTTGTTTGTTCACCCGTATCACTGAATATTAAACGAATGACAAACGTTTTTTTTGTCTTTCTACGCTCCTACGAGATCAATCGTTGATTATCACTATAGATATTGTATAAAAGAAAGAACTTCCGGCGGTGGGAAAACAGTGACGATGCTCAAAGAACCTTACCCGAGGAGAACGTCACTGTCGGACACCAGCCGGATACTGACACCGACTGTGACCGACCGCGAGATATTCTATTCACCGCTCAACCTACCAAGATGTTCGCGAAAATTCTCGAAGCGTGGCGCCACCGATCGGCAGCTACGTGTGGCGCCGCGTTACGATTCGTGGATTATGAGCTCTATTGTTTCTATATCTGTTATTTCTTTATCGATTTACGTAATTTTCACTGGCAACTTCGACGTTTTCGTTCTTTTTCGACGTTTTCATCTTTTTCGGAAAAGAATTGGATACGTTCCTTGGAGTAGATAGAAATCAGTAGAGATTTCATGAAACCTAACCTTAGCAAATACCTTGAACAAAAGGATGCACTCTTCTAGATGATTCTTAACGCCAATTATGCTTTAATTACTTGATGTACCATCGATACTGGTCAATTTTGCCTGATGTCCATGTATCTTATCAATTTCGTTTACCTTGAACATTTACTCGTCCTCACAAGATGTACAGTAAAGTTCACGCAATAAATACAATCGCGGAATTCATATTTCGCAAGTTATAATTCATTTGATGCTTTAATTAAGAGTTCTAATATGAACGGAAGGTACTTTGTACCTCAGAACGCCAATTACAGCGCTAAGATTCAATAAATATACATCGGTCTCATATATCATCATTACAACTTTGTTTACCAACTACAAGCGTACTTACCCCGCATGTTTCCGAAAATTCGTTGCTCCAGTCAAAAATACTATTGGAATATATATTAAAACTCTTCTTTTTATGTAGTAAAGATTAAATAAGCGATTCTGGGTCAATTCATTATTACATATATTACAGTCGTACACTATCCGGGTTGAATTTTATTAGCCGTAATGTTCCACAGTACAACCGCTGCTCTCGGTATACCAAAGGTATTTACGTGGCTGCAGAAACGAAGTGTTGATACTGGGGTTTAGTGGTATTTTCTGGTCTTGTGATGCTCTGGAGGGAAAAACATTAAATAAGTATCCGGATCTTTCAGCGGGACTGGTTTTACTGTTTATTATCGTTGCGATACTTACTAATTCTGTCATAGTTCAACCAGTAGAACCAAGCCATGCTGGCAAAGGTTAATTGAAGGAACGGTGCAACTCCAGTGCGCTTAGGAAGTACGTAAGCGTGTTGCCAACGCCACCATGCTGCCAATACAGAAGTAATAGTCACTCAAAAGTTACTTTTGAAATTTTAAATGGCATTTCGTATCGCAATTATTCGTCGTTTATTCAGGAAGGAAATCCAGCAATGATTGATTCTTGAAATATGATTATTTTTTAGCAATCGAAGTGATTTTGGTTTCTTTTTTATAGCAAACAAAAGGTATTTTCCGGATGGGCGTTCCGTTATTCACAAGAAAACTTGGAGTCTACTACAAGCTATTGTTTTTACGCTGATAACATTTTTGGTACTAGAAAATGAATATTTTATTAAAATCAGTCAAACTTTATTTTAGATTTTCTTTAAGGTGTGCAACACCAAAATATGCTTTCAGATCGAAACGAATAAATTCCAATTCGCCTTATGACGTCACAGCTGTATTCATTGTTTCCGCCAATTTTTTGACAAATTATAGACGGCCAATGAAAATTCAAGGATATATTTTGATTTCTGCTCGGGATATTCGCGACCGGAAAATTGACACATTTTCGTAGGCACACGTGCCAGCGCCTGCGCGATAGTCTTTTAGAAAAAAAGAAAACGTTTGCAGATATCGCGAGTTTTATTGACTCAGATTTATGCTTACAATGTGAGAAAATGTGTTTTTCGAGCAAAGTTTCTTCCGTGAAGATTCAAATGACCGTTTAAAAAAAAATTTTATTCGATAATGGGAGGTTATATAATACTTTTCGGTAAAATGGCTGCTAGAAAGGAAATAACGAAACGGAGTGAAAACAAGATAGTTTACCTCGTGATACAAGAGCTATAAGGGGGCGAACACCCTTTTGACGACGTCCGAACCAAGAACCAAGCTCGCCGAGTTTCACTTCACCGAAGGGAGTGTCGGCTGCTCGGAAAATAAAAAAAGTCTATTTTCATGATCCGCAAACGGGTAACCTAATTTTTTTTTTTCGCGTCTCGGTGCGAACTCACGTTTGCCGTAGAACCGAGCCGGATCGTATGGGCCGTGCAACGATTTATTGTACTCCGGGGGATATAGTCCGAATTTGAATTTCGTCAAGTCAGCCATGATGGCTGGATGATATTTTTTCGTCGGAGAAATAAGCTAACGGGACTGTTGACGGACGACTACCGTTCAAGAGCGATCAAAAACCACAATGGTCAGGTTCACAAAAAAAAAATTACGGAACTAAAAACAACACAACTAGCGCTGTGGGTGGCAGAGTGAGACACTAAAAAATCTATATATTTCGCTTTACCAATAGAGTTGTGTCAGTGAGTCGAGCGTTTCGACGAAGGATGGCGCCTAGTGGCGGTATCGTTACAGCGGTTAAATTCAAACGCAAATTGCCTCATTGCACAAATTCTTTTTTTCTACATTATTTTTCTATAATTATAACTTTGTAATAATAAAACAGAATATTATAAGAGTTTGCTTGGAAAATAATTCTGAAATTTATTCATTGTTTTTATATCACGATAATTCAAATTTTTATTACTGTCGCCGAACATTGCGATATTGGCGCTGGCATTTGTGACGTCACGATGTTATACACTCGAGAGCTAGCGACAGGGTTTACGAGCAAATAAATGTGAAATTTGTTGACTTTGGAAAACGAAAAACAGATTTTCATGGTGACGAAACTACCGAGCTGCGATTTTCGATTTATTGGTGCAAAAATGTATATCAAAGTATGAAATAACCTATATGCCATTTTTTATAGAATTGATCGAAGTATGCGGATAGATTGTGTAGTAACTACATAACGCTGTGACGTCACAACACGCTGACAGAAAAAAAATTGCATAAAATAACCCTATTGATACAGAAGCGAGATACACGATAACGTCCCACGTTTGCATAACCTTTATTTCAAACGGTCGCTGGAAAACGCAATATTTCGGAATATAAGTCAGAAGCTAAAAGATCGATCAACACGATGATTTCATCGGGGAAGATTTCATGGTCGTTTCTGATACTTTCCGCGTTTCAGGTATCACCTTGTAGATAAACGGAGAAGGCTTAACCTAATTCAGCGACGGCCTCTGATAAACGGATCGTTGAAGTAATCGAAAAAGTGATCGTATGTACAGCTGATAATTGAAGAATATTCTATTCATAGTATTCTTTGGTATCACGTGTCGAGAACTATCTACAAATATCGTAAACCTAAGAAGTATCCGAACGTCGCAATCCTCAAAACGTTTTTTTTTTTTTCGTTCTGTGACGTCGCCATCTTCTTTTTCTTCTGCCAACTACAAATTCTCGTAATGGATCGGATTCGGCAAGACGTTTCAGCTGCGCAACGGCAACACTCGGCAGAAGCAAAAATTGTATTTTCCGTTTAAGGCAAATTGTCAAAACTCGCGTTCGCTCTAGAAAGTGTCGTGACGAGTTGCGTTTTGTGCGAGTTTGGTATTTATTCGGTACGTTCTACGCGTGGAAAGCTGGATTTTACGCGGAAGCACTCGTCTCTTGTTCCATCTCACTTAGGGTGTTGTAGAGCCTCACTTTGGCTGCTTCCGGAACGGCAGCTCTAGGAAGAAGATTCGATTCGCCAGCAGGATTAGCGCATTGCCTCAATAGCACAGCTAAGCTACTCGAAGTGTGCTCGGACATGAGCAAACCAGGAATTATTATCGTTCCTGATAAGGTCCAGCCGAGGAAGATCTTTTCGCAAACGATCTGAAAATGATAAAATTGGGGTTTTACGACCTGATTGTCGTTTCGAGTCGATTCGATGAATTCTTCCTAGTTTCTTTGCGAATATTGCGTGCGTTAACTTCCCATCTTACCTGGAGGTTATTGTTGACAACCGGAGATTCGCATCTCTTGTTCTTCGAACAAATCGACCTGCAATCGAAGTAATCGCAATCCTCGTGTTTCTCACAAGGTTTCCCATCAGCTGTGATGCGCCCGATGACGCTTCTGGGGAAAACCGCATCGAGATCGAGAAATTTTAGCCTCTGAGCTCCCATGGGTAGCCCGAAGTGATTGATCTTGATGTCGCAGAGGAAAAATGGTTCTGGAAAATTAGCTTCGAGTTCTTCAAGCAGATCCAGTATCATAACGGCCAGTTTCAATCTCTTGGCCCATTCGGCTTTTGAATCGGAGAGGGCTAGTATAGTCGTCGGTGTTTCTATGGGTCTGACGTATTCGGCTGCGTAAAAAGTACCGCAAGTACCGACCAGTTGAGGAAACACGTCTCTGTCCTCGTATATAATCGATATTACGTATTCGTTCTCCTGCACCAATTGCCAAACGTTCTCCATCTCTAGACGCCTCTTCTCTTCGCTCGTCTCCATTCTATGGGTTCTAAGACGAGAAAGCCTCTGTATTTGATGCTCGACTATCGTCAGGTTTAACTTGTTTAACACCAAGTCTCGGATCATATTCCCAAAATCTTTTTCGCTCGGGTAATGACGAATCCCGAGGGTGTCCAGCCAAAACAGGTTCTCGTACTGTTCCGAACTATGTCGAGCTCTGAAAATCGATTTCCTCATGATTTTTATCCGAATACGCAGTTGTAATTCACATAACTGAAGTTTGCATAAAGAAAACAAGAAAATAAGCTTTCTACTACAGTGATTGTAAACTTGCCTCAATGCTTTGAAGACGAGCCGCGTCGATTCCCAATGACCCGTGAAAACGGCTTCTTTCCCAGAGTGAAGAGACTCGCAGGCCAACGAGTGGATACTTCGCTCGGCGCATAGCGGCTCGCACAATATCCCCAGTGCTGTCCCGTCCACGTGTGAATTGCACTGTCAAATGTGCCAATGACAAACCTTGTGAATTAGAAATTATCACTTTGCTTCTACGGACGGTTGCTCTTGTTAGAACTCGCCGTTAAAATTTTCTCTGTTTGTGTGTCTGCTGCAAATATTTCAATTATCACATAATATCCTGTCCTATGTTTGACAATGAACAAGTTAATGACAATGGGCTCTTTTTGCCAAAATTTATATTTCCCAAGCTAAATATTATTATCGCTATTAAATATGTAATTTGTTTATTTATAAAAGTTAATATCAATAATATATTAATGAATGTCAATAATTAAGTAATCCGTTTATTCATAAATGTTAATATTAATAATATATTAATTAATATCAATAATTAAGCAATTTATTTATTTGTAAAATAAATCAATTACGTCGGGTGATCTTTGTAGAATGTTTGTAAATGTTTAAATTGCAAGTTCGTTTTTTTATAAATATGCAAGTATAAGATTTTCTGTTTTTGTTGGTAAACAAATTACAACATTTTGAATGTTGTCAAAATGTTGAACATTCGAAATGGAATTCACGCTGATCGATTGATTTCTTCTTTCGAAAAGATATAATTTTCGGCCAATCTCTACTGGGCGGAGAAAATTTGAATTTTCATAGTTTTTAATTAATTTCATTGGAATAATTATTTTTGTAAATAATGGAAACATATTAATTATTAATAAAGATCGCTGCAAAAAAAATGCAGTTTTTGGTTAGAATTGTACATGTAAGCACGACAATGTTATTGTCCAGTGACGCGTGGCCTATAATTGAAAGCGATGAGAAAGAGACGAGAGGGAGAAAGATTATAATTGACGCGGACAGCGGATTCGAGGCGGAACGTCGCGTGACGGAACTCGATCGAAGCCTTACGTAAAACGGCCGTCAGGTTCCATTTGTATATTCCGGAGAGTCGAACCGCGGCTACATTTTTTTTACTCGAGAAATCGTGGACCACTCGTCCGGCGAGACAAAACAGTAAACTAGATCTGGAGTTGCAATTTGGTTAAATTCAAGGCGCCAAGTGAGGTGCGCATGCGCGCCGGTTTTCGATAAAGTGGGAGGGGATGTTGGCGGGTGGCGCGCGCGCAACTTTTTCGTCCGCATGCACCGTGTCTATATATGTTTGCAGGTCCTTGAGCACGCACCGCGTTATGTTTCTTGATTGGCAACAAAAAAAGAATAAAAGACATTGTCCACTTGTCGCGAGACCGGAAGCTCGACATTAGAAGCACAGAAATACAAGATATCGTCCTCACCACGTTGGAAACGTGTCTCCGAGCTTCGAGGTTCGTGCACATGATGCCCCAGTGTAGAAGAAGATAAACGACGAGGAAAAAACTGGAGAGTATCGAGCCTGCGAGGATTTTGTAGTGATAGACGAAGCCGGGCAGCCGACGGACGTTCATGATGAAAAAAAAAGAAAAAAATTCAAAAAAATAAAAACTTCACACAGCTCACTCTTGGCGACAAACTCTCGCCGCGCGGCCTCGATCGAGAACCGATGTACACATATCTTCGTGCACGTATCGCGAGGAATAGAGAGAAAAAAAGAAAAAATGTAAAATTGGTCAGTTGCGGTGCGATCTGGCCGGGAGGGCGAACGTGCCGCCCTGCGACTCTTCCGTCATCTCGACGAGGTCAGTTCAGGCCGTATCTCGTTAGTTATTTATTGTCTATTTTACAAGTGTGCAAGTGTGTATTTCGCGCGTGCGTGTACGCGTGTATGCGCGAACGCGTACGTGGTACAGAAAAGAAAAAATCGCGTTGCGGACGGTTGAACGTCGTCGCCGTGAGTGTGCGGGACTTTCGTGCTCTCCGGGTTTGTTTCTTCTTGCTTGCATTCCATCCCCGTCTCCTTCCTTTTTTTCTCCCTCTATGTATGCGCCGTACAGGAGGCGCGCAGACGCTCGATATCTCCCTCGCTCTCGCGTGGTTACGAGGCTTTGCAGAATCGCCGGCAAAACTCGCTCCGAGTCTCTCTTTAATTATTTATCTTTTTGTTTTTCTTTATTTTTGACCGATGTTTTCGCAAATTTTACATTATTCGATACATTATCCTCGTGTTTCGCGATCTCGTGTTTCCGTGATTCTAGACACGGCCGCGCTGTCGCTCGTGGCGAATTTTAAAGCTTTTAACGACCCGAGTGAAATTACCGACGAGTTGCCGCTGGAAGAATTTTTGGGGTCACGACTCTCAGTCACGGTACATTGCACTTTGTTGCCCGCTGAAATAATCGGAAGATTCACCAACCGAGCAATTCCCTACTGCAATTAGTAGGTTACGATTATACCCGTACCCGAGAACCCTCGTTCTCATGTGCGCGCAAGCATTGCGCCGATGAAATTTCGCACCGCTATGCGCTTCATTATCGCTGGCAATTTCATCGAGATATATCGAAGAAAACACCGGTATTATTGTACCGTGACTCTCACCGTAACCTGTATCATTGCTGTGTAATCGTTGTCACGTGACACGATTGTCAACGAATCTTTCATTTTCATCCTGAACGGGCGTATCTCTTGCGTCGCTGGGTAATCGAAGTTACCGTTCTTTCAAACGGGACGCAACACGGTTTTCATTACATTCGTTGCGAAGTCAAACATCGAGGGAAACATATTCGTACTCGTCAAATATTTCGGCCCGTCTTGTATCCCCCCACTCTCCTTGCTCCCTCTCCATATATGTCGGAAGTTCTTCAGTACACTTGCCGAATTTTCCAGAAGAGGTCAGATCGGTCGACGATCGCGCGATTGGTGGGGCGTGGATTCGGCGCGGTGTATTAGCCGAAAAGCTGCAAGGCTGCGATAACGTCGATGCCTCGTTGGAACAGCGCCGTTCTCTGATTGGCAATTTCTCTTGGCTCGCGGTCGGGGTTTTCAGCCGATTTGTGAAATTTTGATTTTCGCGCCGCGTATCGCACGGACGAGAAAAGGGCGCAAGGGGAATTATGGGCAGGAGGGTGAGGAGGGGGGGTAATAAGATCGAAGAGATACGTAGAGACGAAAGGTGCGTACGGCGACAGCGGTGATGCAACATCGTACATCATCATTTTCGACGTTTCTCCGGTATTGCGATTTCGTTCCAGTCGTTTACGAACGAACCGGTGAAAAGACTGGAATCGCGGGTTCGTGCAGCAAACATCGTTGATTTTTCCAATAGAGACGAAAATTATTGAAAATCGCAAGAGGATGAGATATGATGAGGAAAAGGGCTGAAAATGTGAGGTTAAAGGATAAACTCGATGGAGAATCGACGAAGGTTGAGCGAGACATCCCGGATTACCCGGTGACAGCTCGTCGAGAAAGCAGCTGTACAAAGAAGTCACCTGCGGCGGAGAAGATGCGGCGGCGGTGGTGGTGGCGTACCGACCGCGCAACTGCGACCTTCAACGTCCTTGGCGGCGTGGGTATCGCGTCTACGGACATCGCTGCCGGCAGTCGTTTTTACACGCCTCCACGGGAGGGTCGAAGCTCTCGATGATCGGAGAGCGTTTTCGTGTACGTTTTTATCGAAGTGTTTCGACGGTTCTTGAGTTTCGGTTCGGTTTTTCCCTAAACGCAAAATCTCGACGCTTACGTGATAGAAGATAAGAAATTTGGCAGGATAAATAAAAGAAATTGTCACCCGTGTTTCTTCGTGTCGTTAACGTACGAAAAAAAAGTGCGCCGCGCGCGGACGAAAACAAACCAGCAAGGGAGATATTGCAGAGTAGGAAAGCGAGCGAGAGAGGCGGCTCGGGCGCTCAGCCGTTGCGTGTCTTATATAGAGTACATGTAAACGAGAGTTTGGGTGCAGTGTCGCGCTAACTGCGAACCGCGATCGAACCCCGCCAAGATCCGTTGTCATTTCTTTGCTCTTGATTTTCTTTCTTTTTTCTCTCTTGTTTTCGTCGATTTTCTTTCATTACGGTTTACGCGACTCGCTCGCTCAGATATCGGCGGATCAGCGACCATCACGCTCGTGCGCGCCGAAGGTAACGGAATAAAAGAGAACTTTTCGTTGCGTCACGTATACAATCTTCACGGAGTTGCTCTCGATCTTCTTTTTTGGTTATTTTTTTGTTCATTCGGATTAATTCCTACGATGGTCCGTTTTTATTTTAGGCACGCGTTGACCGCCACGGGGGAACTTTTCTCGTTCGGATTTACGAATAAATAACGAGTGAGTATACGAGCGTGTAGTAAAGTGTAGTTTTTATCGAAACGCGATAATCTTCGTTTATTTTCCCCTTGCGAAACGAGACTTTTTCGATGTCGCGAGATAGCGGTTGTCGAAAAAAAAAAAAAAAACAAAAGTGAGAAAACACCCATCCCTCTGTTTACAAATAAAAATGCACCGAGGGCGCGCGAATCGTGTGGGTGGGTTCAGTGTGTTATAATATGCGACACGATTGGAACCGAGCCGATTTTTGTGGCTCGCGGCATTTGGCATCGTGAAAAAAAAAGAAAAAAAAAAATACAACAGCTACCAAAATAAACCACTTTGGCGCGCGCGAACGGGGATGAACCGGTACGAATTCGACGGACGCCTCGCTACTCGCGAACAACCAAGAACACACGACCAGTTCCAAGTTCCCGACGTCTCTTTCGGATAGAGAAAGAAACGGAGAGAGAAGGAGATATTTATTTCGTACCATGAAGCTTTATACGAGTACCGTGCAAATTTTCGGGCAGGATGCGCATGCGCTACAGAATTTTTGCGCGCATTATTATTCACGGATTATTACGATTAAACGAAACTAACCTGTATAAACTATTGAATAAAAATAAATTAATGCAATTGCATACGACGAATGGTAACACAAGTATTAACCTAAAATACAAATATGTTAATAATGATATTTTTATAAATAAAGTCATACAACAATTCGATAATATTGTTTTTACATTATTAAAAAATTATTTAATATACAATAATAATAATGTATTATTATAATATTTTTAATACAAAAAAAATTATTAATTGTGTTACTTTATTTATAAAAAATATGGTTGTTGACGGTATTATTTTAATAAATAAAGTAAATGCTGACGCGAATAATAACAAATAAATAAGTGTACTTAGCTAATTAAATAATTTATTGAGTAAAAGTAACATTTAAATTTGATGAGAGAGAGACACACAGAGTGGATGGGGGCGGGGGGTGGTACATACTCAAGCTATCGATTTCCCGATCAATACAATCTTACCCGGTGTCATCCAATAATACAGCGATAATAATCATCCTTCCAGATACGCAGTGAGTGCGTCTTTCTGATGAGTCGTCACACATAGACGCCTGCTAGCGCGTGGTAGTCTCGTACCGAAAATATATTTAGATCGGGACGCCTATATATGTATTTAAAGGCGAATAAGGTTCGCGTTATCAGAAGCGGCGCGAATTAAAAGTGTATCTATACTCTCAGTCGAGCTCGCTCTCTGGCGCTCGCTGTATGCTTGAGGCAAACGTCATCGACGTTTGCCTGAATATTTTTCGATAACTTTTCGAATAGGCATCGTGACTGAGTTTATAACCTCTTTAGCGACGGGTACGTGAAAAAAAACAGTCGATTATTTAACCGGAGAAAAGTAAGGCGCAAATATATATAATTTTTTTTGTGGTTATGAGAAACTCGTGACCTTCGTGGACCGATAGAAACGGAAAGTTCTAGGTCATTCCACTCCCTGCCAGACTGGCGAGCCCGGAGGGGTGATTCGCCCCGACGGTTGAACGAATGCGTGGTGCGCGCGCAGCCGCGTGCGCCGAACTAAACGATACGCACAATCGCAAATCCACGGATGTCAGTTGTTTTCTTTTCTTTCTCCCAATCTTCCTGAGTGAGTCGAATAGCTCGTGTTCTTAACCTTGAATTTTTACGGGTCTCATGAATCAACTGAGAATCTTCAATATTTTCTTTCATTTTTTATCCGAGCGATGTTTTTCTCAATAGGTAAAGTCGATTTCTGAAGCGGTTTTTTTCGCCTCGACTCCGTCGGTACGACCGATCGGGATTTTACATTCCCACGGATATTTTGAAACGAAATTGTTTTTTTTTTTGGAAGTACATTATCAACTTTTCGTCGAAGACGAATACTCGACCATTATTGCGTGTAGCATTCGGCAGACCAAACATTACGTAGAAGGATTTACGTTTTTTTTCTCGTGTGTTTATTCGGCTAATAGAAACGTTCCTATTCCCCCGTCACGTGGCGCCATTGTGAACCCACGTCAGAATTTCGAACGACGTTCTATCGAAGCATCCAGTTAACCTATCTTTCGAACGAACACTTTTTTTTGCATCGTTCCCACTGCAATTGTCAAGTCTAAACGGCGCGATCTCAACAGCACCGTCAAAAAACTCGAACACCCGCAAAATATAATTGGTGCAATATTAAACGTCGGTTTTTCCGCGATGTGGCACTCAATTTTAGATCGCCTTAATTTTAGATCGCCCACTGGCGCCCGTCGTATTGCGCAAAATAGTATCGAATTAACCGTCACCCGACGTCACGAAAAAGACGCGTGGGTGAAAAGACGCAACCTAGTCCTCTCTCGCTCTCCGAAAAACACGCGCTTCCATGATTAACCTCAAACGAACACTCTTAGTCTACGAAACGATACTGTTGTCGAAAAATCTCGCAACATTCCGTCGAACTCCGAGCTCGCGACACCTCCGAATAGTTCGATCAATTACATCGAATAAATGTTTGCTTTTCTTCGATTTGTTGTTGTGCAAAATAAAGTGAAAACGAAAAATCTGGTTGGAACAATACTGCGTAACGGAAAGAAATACTCGGTTCGATTTATAGGCTTTCGCGACGGCTGCCTCGAGAAATAATTTTTGTGCCAATGAATTCTGGATGTTTGACGTTTCTACCAATGTCAGGCATTCATAATGATCATTATTATTATGATTATTATAGCATAAAATGTAAATATTTGATATTATAATATAATAATAATAATAATAATATTCATAATACGATTAAATGGACAATACAACGTTTTTATGAGATACAAAAAGATCGACGACAACGAGGATTCGAAGAACATTGAGGTTATGAATAATATTCACTGGCTGGTAGTTTATCGTTTCAGGATCCACAGAAACGAGGTACAGAGCTATTTCCAGACGGGAATCGCTCATTCCGTTCTTTCTGGCATGGATCCATCTGGTTTTCTTATTCTTTTTTTTCTTTTATTTATATAGTTGTATATTGAACACGCGGTAGATAACAACGCGAGGTGCTCTTCGATACAGGTCTTGTTCTCGGGCTGGGCTAATATTCCGCGTCCTATTTTAGAATTTTGTTGAAAGGTCGATCGGTAGCTGGGTTTTTATAACTTGTACCAACCGGGACGTTACGATCTCGGGTGGGTTTTATATACGAGATTTTTTTGGAAAAATAATTATTTTTCGAAAAAAAAAAACGCGCGACCCTTTTAATTAGGCGTATGGAAATTTTCTTTGTCCGAAAGCGTATTCGCGAAGCATTTTTTTTTTTTTTTTTTTTTATTGGGAAATAGTTTTGAGGGTTTGTGCAATCGGAAATTTTCAGCTGATTACGAATATCATGGAATTTTTGTTGAAAGCCATGCACGAAGCAAAGAAAAACGTGTTTTAAGGTGTTTTTTACGATTTTTTGATAGAAATTTTGGGTTTTTGGGGGAATTAATGGTAGATTCGTATTCAGGGGATCAAATTACATCGTAAAGGACCTATAAAAAAAATATTAAAAATCAAAAATTTTTTTCGATTTTTGGGCAAA
>JAPYZI010001801.1:2500-28528 GCA_030523105.1 Ophioninae sp. A BG-2022a | reverse complement strand
AAAAAATGTATTTTGCCCAAAAATCGAAAAAAATTTTGGATTTTTAATATTTTTTTAATAGGTCCTTTACGATGTAATTTGATCCCCTGAACACGAATCAACCATTAATTTCCCCCAGAAGCCGAAATTTCCATGAAAAAATCATAAAAAACTTCTAAAAACATGTTTTTTTCAGCTGTGTGCAGTTTTTTCGACATTAATTCAATAATATTAGTAATCAGCTGAAAATTTTAATTCTATAGACCCTCGAACTATTTTAGAATCGAAAAAAACATTGGTGTCCCAAACCCAACTTTTGACTCGGAGTGTCCATATACATAGTGACCATGAGCATGACTATCCAACACTTCACAAACGCGCTATAAAATATCCGACGGATCATACTAAAACTTTCGAAAGAGGCTTTCTAGCAGTCGCTCCGGTTTCAATATCCACCCTGTACAATCTCCATACATATTTTTCATTCCCCTTTTCTTTTATTGTTTATTTCCATATCCAGCTCCGATGGGGTGTAGGTCCATCAAGCTGGGGTCGTTGGCACTGTGAACTCTCCTTAAATCCAGCCTCAGCCTGGCTCCTCGTAATCTGCGCGATAACCGCAACGTAGTTGATTCATTCCTGTTGTAACGCAGTATCGAGAGCCACGGATGAGTGATTACGTAACTCGAGTAGCGTTATCCTGAGCTAAGCTTTATTATCCTCCACGATTGTTGACGCAGATATCTGGGCCGGGTCATCCAAAGTTTCCTCCTTTTTTGGATTTTTATTCAGCCTCTAATCATCCAGTCATCGAAAGTCATTTAATGTCGTTGAATGACAATTTGAAGTGATCCAATGTCATCCAATGGCATCCAATGGCATCCAATGTCATCCAATGTCATCCAATGTCATCCATCCAATAACATAGAATGTCACCCAATGTCATCCAATAACATAGAATGTCATCCAATGTCATCCAATGTCATAGAATGTCATCCAATGTCATTGAATGTCATCCGATGTCATCAAATGCCATCCAATGTCATCAAATGTCATCCAACGTCATCCAACGTCAATCCAAGGTCATCCAACGTCATCCAACGTCAATCCAAGGTCACCCAACATCACAGAAGTCATTTACCGTCATCCAACGTCAATCCAAACCCCACTTACGACAATCCAGTTTTAAAGACACTCCCAGAACCCATCGTATCAAACTTTCGCGTATTCATCGGTAGAATTCGATTATGTTAGGTTCCACAGCTGTCATAGAATTGACTCTCCTCCATCCACACTTTCAGGCCCCGTTCAATGTCACAGCGCGTTGGTGTCAGGAACTCTCTATTCCTCTTCTTCCACGTCTGTCCCGACTGTCCTATCATCCTTCAGCTTTGTTTTCTCCGTTGGCTTTCTCTCCCTCATCCTATTGGATGCTCCAGTCTATCTTCCTCTCCTCAGTCTAGTTTCTATTGCAAATCCATGTTCTGTTCCTTTCGGTAACAAAAATGACGTTTCCTCGATATTGGGGTGGAGGGTCCGGTGCCTAGACGGTGACCGTTCCTTTGGAACGTCCGTCATCGGAATCCGCAACAAACAAATCGCCTCTGAGGTTTCTCAATGTTGCGTCAAAGTTGAGGCGGGCCGGGAGGGCAGGGTAGTTTACTGCATCAGCTTTTTGTCCGGAGAACAAAAAGCTGCTGGTAACCTCTTTCCACTTTGGAGTTGAGTGAAGTTCCGTGGCATGACTTCATTGTAAAACCGTCTCGTTGGTGGATGTTCTTTGGAGATTTAGCCATCCCTGTTTTATTCTTTTTTTTTTATTTTTTTGTTTCCAATCCTAGTGACCGCCGTCTCCCTTTTTCATCTTGGAATAGGTCGGCCTGTGTTTTGTGACGCCGCGGTTAAATGTTCCGCCCGAAGCGTCAAAGCGGCATCGAAGTTTCGTCCGGGGTAGAGAGTTGGCAACAGTTTCGACGGGAAACGGGTGACTCCGGGGGTTGCGCAGTCTGTGCACTTCAACGCATTATACACCACCGTTCACCGTATAACTTCGACGTACCGACCCCGCATACAGCCATTATTAACTCGTCTCTTGTGCCCTCCAAGTCTCCAACTCTACGAGCCCTACCTTCCGCTATCTTTCAAACGGCTATACGACTTACCTGTATTTGTTACCCGATGGCCCTCCCGACCGATGCTCCACTTTACCCATCCGAATTCGCAAGACGTTTGACACGAAAACTCAAAGTCCGAACGCTTTCCTCAACCACAATCACTCCCGGCGAGTTTCCGAACCGTGAGCATTGTGAAACACTGTCCAACGATGTTAATGGATCTAGAAAGTTGAAAGGGTGGAAGGGTCTACGAATTTTTTTGGTCTGTGGTGTTTGCCAATTATTTCCAAGTGGAAAATAGTCAGTTGATGGCCGTTTTGGTTGTTAAATTTCATTCAATGTCATTTATTGTCATAAAATTTCAACCTAAAGCTACCCAATCCCATTCGATGCTATACAATGTCAGCCTAAGTCCGTCCAATACCATTTAATACCATCCAATGTCATCCAATGTCAAACTACAGCCGTCCAATGTCAACCTAAAGCTATCCAATGTCATTTACTGCCATCCAATGTCATCCAATGTCAACCGAAAGCCATCCAATGTCATTAAATCTCATCCAGATTCATCTAATTCCCAGATTGATGGTTCCATTCACCAAACGTCTCCACCAAAAGCTAATACGGAACTGCCAAAAGTATTTTTTTGACCATGCAAATTGACTGTTAGTCACCATGCAGATTTCTCTTTCCTCTTTTATCGACTCGCCTCCCTCGTTCCAACCCACGGTTTCTCTCCCTTTCCCTATTCGCCTCTTTTCCGGAATATTGATGCTACGAAAGTTCCCGGCGAGGCTTTTCTCCACCCAACTCGTCCGGGGGTTGCACGAAGATAGGAGAATCACTTGTGTACTTTACGTGCGCGAGATCTCTTCTCGAATGCTTGCATAGGGACCGTATCCGTCAGAATGGGGTAACGCAGGGTAGGTTGGGGTCTTCACTGGAGCCAAGCGGCTTACCAGTTGTGCGAAAATCATTCGGTCTTCCTCAGGGTTCGTTGCGAGTCACGTCATGAAACTTATAACACCGTCACACTGCCGCAAACCCAAACACACGTACACGCATCAGCTGTGGCAACTCAGCATCTGGATGCTCCATCCAATTGCATTCCATCCGAGTACAGACATCCCCCTCGTCGATCCTCAATGCGCTTTCAACACCTCCAACCATTCTCCCATTTTACATACCCCCAGCATACGTTTCCTGACTTAAGGAATTACGAAACTTTGCCTCCGCCGTCTTTTCGACTGTTTCAATGGTTCTGCGCATCATCAGGGGACTGCTGAACCCAATACCGTTGAATGGATGATACGGGTCTTCGGTAGATGCTCGTCGAGTGATTTAAAACCATGAGAGACGCACAGGACGAGGAGAGTTTTGATAAATCATTGAGGCGTCGTTGCTATGCACCGAAACATCACGAAGTTCCGTAATTTTTTTAAACCTAAAATCAATATTCCAGGATATTCGTTTTAACGTATGTTGTTCTTTGATGAATGAGGAGTAAATTGCAATTTTTTTTGTTTCAAACAAATCCAAAATAGCGGCTCCAGGTCTGGTCAAGCAAAGAAGTGTAGGGTGTGCTTTGGTCTTTACACTCCTAACCCAATGGCTTCGAATCAACTTTGCTCATAGCCATCGAAATTCTTTTGGTCCAACGAAACACAGGCTCCTTCAGAAAGGTCAAACCCAGGTAATGGTTCTCTTATATAACCTCAAAAAAGCTTTATTTCCTAGAAAACTCCCTAGATAAACCAAGATTCTTTCTTTCTCTCGTTGTTTTTATTCTTGGACGATTATCGGCCATATTTACCAGCCGAAAAATCTGAAAAAATTCTACATATACCTAAATACCTCATAGAATCCGTTCCAACCCATTCGGAGTCCCTCAAATGACGCTTCATTGGTCGTTTCGTCATTAGCTTCTGGAAAAACGATCGGGCGATTTATCGGCAAGTTTGACCCGGTGGTAACCGTTTCTTTCGTCTCCTCCTCATGGGTCCTTCCCTCAGCTGCACGAAATCCTCTTCAAGCATTTTCTCAAGGGCTGCTCAACTCCGTGACGTGCATTAACGATGTGGGAGAGCAAAGCCCCGCCACCACCCTCGGCTCCAGCGTCCCGTTTACCAACTCCCGCAGAATCCGAAAAGAAGAGAAACGCAAGAGGGCACAACGGGAGCTTGGGTTTGAGGGTTGCGGGGGGGGGGGAGATGGGAGTTGGGTTTGAAATGACGAAGAGAAAGAGGCACCGAGTGGTCGAGAGGAAGGAAGAACGAGTTCGGAAGAGGCCTCTCGTGGAGGCACAACCGCCCCATTTGCATAACTGCCTAGGTAGTTACCACGTCCCTCTCGTCATCCATGTGTAGCGCAGTCTGTGCGAAAGAGCATACCTCCAACCGCTATAGAATTACGTCGTTAAAGCTGAGCAACGAAGAAACTCCCCGCCAAGAACTCCGAATTTTTACTTGGAAAAACGAATTTCCCCAGATTTAATCCACTAGGGATTTTTTTTTGGGATTTTTAAAAATTCATTTATTTATCCTTTATTTTTTGTACTCGTCGATGTTTGATCTTGAATGATCGAATTTTTTTTACCTAATTCTGGATGGGTATTAAATTATCATCCGTATTATTAATAACCTGAAGAATTATTTTTATTTGTTACAAAATGGTACGTTCATTATTTTCGAATTTTTACACCGAATAATTTAGTAACTTTCACAGCTATTTAATTAATCAGTTAAAAAAATCTGAAATAATTAATACAGCTCGTAAATGCAAATAAAAAAGGTATTTAAAAATTCGTCGTTGCCAGAATTAAAAATGTTACACGTTTATTCGTACAATATTTTTTAATCGTGGCAACAATGGATTTTTTAGATTTTTTTATTTTTTTTTCTCTAATCCCATTTTTATAAAGATTATGCAAAAACAAAAATTAATTGGGCCAAGATTTTAAACCCCATTTGAACATCGATATTTTTTAATTTCACATAATTTATTTATATATATATATATATATATATATATAAATAAATAAATAAACAAATAACTAAATAAATTAATAAATGAATAAATATAGGAAACCTGAACAAATAAAAAAACGATTTATGTACGATGGATATAAAAAAATTCCTTACTAATGAACCCAAATGTTGACTGTCCAGTCATTGATAAAATACGTTTCCGTAGATACAGGGGCATTCACATTTTAATCAAGAGTGACGTAAATGCTTGGGGCCGAACACGGTAATTTGCTTGGTTCGTTATTGGTTCATAGTGAGAGGGGCTATGGTATGTATATAAAAATATATATATATATCCTGAAACAACCCCTCTTATTCGGGGTTGCTGATGATGCACACATACACATATATATGTATATATGGACTTCTTTATCGTCGCTTCGTGCTGGCGAGTGATTCGTGTAAAGCATGCTTCGTGACTCTTGCTTAGATCGTACACGGTTGAGAGTTTCTTTACTTATATATATATATATGCATATATATATATGGATATACAGTTTCGTTCAAAAGTATCAGACACCCTATGGGGACAAAAGATGAAATATCTCAGCGAAAAAAAATCGTAACTGAACTTTCCAAACGGGCTTTTGAAGAGAATGAATTCAGCTTCGTTTTCGTTTTTGAATTTTCTTCCCACGATTTTTTTTCCGCTCTGTGAGTAATTTTGAAAAATATCGATTTTTCGACGATTTCAAGAGCTTGAAAAATCGGACTCTGGAGTTTGGGAAATAACAGTAGGATCTTTTAGTAATGAGTTTCTTTTTTTTTTAAAGAACAGCTTCGCAGCTTTAGTTTAGATTTCGAAAAAAATCGTTTTTTTTCTCTTTTTTCAGGAGATATTAATTGTTTTTTGAAGCACGTGTAGAGATGAGTGGAAGCGTGAAATCTCACGATTATTTCGCGGCTGTAAACCTCCAGGAAGCTTAATTAGAAAATAAAAAAGAACAAAAATGAGCAACAATGCTCGTGGAAAAGAAAGTGGCAAAGTTTATGCTCTCTTCTTTAAGCTTATGCTCTCTTGGGTTTGTTTGGGTTTTACTTTGAGGTTATTGGATACAACGGGCCTTCGTTTGGGTTTGTTTGGGTTTTACTTTGAGGTTATTGTTTATGGCGGGCCTTTGTTTGGGTTTGTTTGGTTTTAATTCAAAGTAAAACCCAAACAAATTCAAACAAAGGTCCGCCATAACCAATAAACCCAAAGTAAACCCAAATAAACCCAAACAAACCCAAAACAATGCCCATAGTAACCAATAACTTCGAAGCTAATTCAACCAAGCAAACCCAAACAAACAATCCAACCCAACCAAACAAGCCCAAAACAATCCAACCCAACCAAACAAGCCCAAAACAATCCAACCCAACCAAACAAACCCAAACAATCCAACCCAACGAAAAACGATTCGAGTGTCCGATTCATCATTGGTGACGATTCCTGGTCGACTCGAACTCCTCCAGCGAATTCCGGCGATCCCAACCCGGCATTCATATTCAAAAGTTCTCACTCGATCGGGACGTGGGAACCAAAGGAGGAGTAGCAAAGGGGTGGGAGGAGGAGGAGGGTTGAGAGAAACTCCCGTAAACCGGAAGACCGTTTAATTATACGTAAGGAAACTATTCGATCGTTGATAATTCGATCGGGTCTCGTGTACTAGACGAATATCGGCAAATTACAAGGCTGATGGTGGAATTGAAGCCCCGGTGGCTTTCGAGGACCCAGAACCTACAGAGCCTCCGTCTTCCGTCTGTTCATGTACATCTTCGAGTTATCCCAGTATCTCGATAGTGGCAAGGTCCGAACTGGAGAAGCTCGTGAATAACGGTTCTCAGGGTACAGGACAGTGTCAGACTCGATGGGACTTAGTCAACCCTTCCTACGGGCTTTCACACGCCCGCTGGATAGTTAATGACTTAATTACGCTGACGTAATTAGTTCTGGATGGCCTAGACGGTGGGGGCGTCACGTTGAGGAATCGCCCAACCTACAATCCTGATCGACGTCTACCTCTCTAAGATACTCGACGAATCCTCCTCTCTCTTACTTCTCGAACTCTCCTCCAGACCATTTGTAAATATATGTGTGTGTGTATATTCACTCCTCGATATAATAATAATATTCCCGATAGTCCAAAAACGATAAAAACGATTTTTGTAGTAATAAAAATAATAATTATTATAATACTAATAATAATAATAATAATAATAATAAGAGTGAGACTCGTGCTGATAGCCCGAACGACCTTGAACAAACCCAAACAAACCCAAATAATTTTTACGATTACAATAATTATTATTATTCCAAAAATGATAAAAACAATTTTTATAATAATAATGATTATCGTTATTATACTGATGATAATAATTATTATTGTACTCATCCTGATAGAACAAACAAACCCAAACAAACTCAAATAATTTTTACAATAACAACAATAATAATAATAATAATAATAATTATTATTATTATTCTGTCACTGTCATTAATGAACGAAAATTGAAAATAATCTGGCATCGTCCAGTTTTTATACCGGAAGTGCTCGGACCCGTTGAAAAACATTTTCCGCTGTTTGGTCATCAAGCCCGACGTAGTTGGGAATTCTGGCAGGAATATCCGGACTATAGAGGCAGCGATGAGTCTTTTTTTAGAAATGTTTTTTTTTTATGCCTGTATACACGATTTTCTCATATATCCTTCGTACGTACGGAATAGTGTCGTTTTCGACGTTCGATTTGAGAACTTTTTGCAAAAGTTATATTTGAATTGGACTATCGATACTGGACTAAACCCAATTGCTCGAGAATCGAGGTTTCGCCCACGTATCGGGTGTCTCATTAACGACGTATACTCGAAAATTGATTTTTTTGACGTTTGGGTTCGTTTGGGTCGACCTAAGTAGGAAAGAGGAGCCAGTAATTTGTTTGGGTTCGTTTGGGTTCTCGAAAGCTGGAAATAAAAACCAGTGATTTGTTTGTTTGGGTTTGTTTGGGTCCCGAAAGCAAGAAATTGGAGCCAGCAATTTTGTTTGGGTTTGTTTGAGTCCTCAAAATCAGGAAAGTAGAGCCAGTAATTTGTTTGGGTTTGTTCTGATCCTCAAAGCAGGAAAGAATAGTCAGCGATTTGTTTGGGTTTGTTTGGGTTTATTTGGATGCAAGGTCTGCATTAGGTTTTCAAGACGTCGTAAACGACTGATTGTCAAATTTGAATGATGATAAGTAGGCAAACCACGTCCTGAAACAAAACGATCGTCCAATGTCGATCTCAGTTCAGCAGGGTCCAAGAAACGTTGGTTTTTCGTTGAGACACCCCGTACAACCGTTTGCGCAGGTAAATAAAAACGGTAGCGTTATATCCGGGTCCCCAGTCTTTCTCTTTTTCTCGGTTAGAACGGCGCAGGCTTACAAAACGATTTCTATCGGAGCTCTCGCGGTGGTATCGCGTGATAGTTCCGATTTTCCGATGGCACACGCTCGCCACCCTATCACCTATTCGCTTCCTCATTCTCGTTCGAATAAACCGCAATTTATTCTCGGTACCCTAGCGCCCGACAATCGACCTGGAACCATATTCCTTTTGCCCTGGTAACGAATCGGCCACCCTTTTCGAAACGATGCCAATAGGGATCCCTGACCAATCGACCAATCCACCTTAAAACGCCATCACTCGTTTCCGGCATATTCATGCTTACGACAGAATTCGCGAAGCAGACCCCCAACCTGGGCCACTTCCATTTTCATCATCCAACCCGCATATCCGGTACCGATCACCGATCGAACGATTCAACAACGAACCAGTCCAAAGTGGACTTTGATATTGGATAGAATCACTCCCGATACTCGCTCCAACGTTACTTCATCATTGTACTACGAAAGAACAGCCGCACCAAACCCAATACCCGCTAACGCTACCCCATCAAAGATCACTGGTAACCTGCCTGTGCTTTTGACAAGGGCAATCAGATAGCTCCAATGACCGGTATACCCAATTGTGGCAACCTAGTGATACCGAGTTTCTAGTCTATTCAGTCCTATTTTGGCTTTGATGATGATGATTGGATCTTTCGCCATTTGAAAGAGCTTGGAGTCATTGGAATACCGAGAAAGTAATGATAAACAACTGTTGGATCACCAGCTGGAGCCAAAAGTGTAGAATACTTTCATTGGACCAACCGGAGAATGAAACTACATCAGGTTTTTGGATCAATAAAGTGGCAATTGGCTAATGATGATCCGGTTATCAACCAGGTTATCCCAATTCACGATCAGCTCAGGATCTATTTGATAAATCCTAGGACTCAGAATCCCTCGTTTCCATTTTTTTTCAAAAACATCCCCTAGCTCTATCAATCCTACAAAGTTTGATACTTCGTTCGATCCAAACAATGCAGAAGTTTGTGAGAAAAGTAGTTTTGAAAATTTGTCGGTTTAGGTCGATCCTCTCTGTTTCGTTAACATCAACAGCTAAAACCTAAACATCGCGTACTTCATACCTGTCATAATGTTTTCTCTTTCATCGAAGCGGATAGAAAATGGCGGCTGATGTCCGTGTATTCACAGTGGCTGGTTAGTCTTCCAACCTGTTTCAACCAACGGGCGAGATGTTTACCACGCGTGAATGCACATCTGGAACCTGGACGTCCGGTGGAACGAGAACAAACGTAGATTTCGAATTTCAATGAACGTTTGACGTTTCAATTACGCTCGAACGGCGAAATGGTAAATTCAATACTAAATGCGGATAAATACCAAGCCTGATTCATCAAATAATACATCATCGACCGGAGTACCACGAAATTTCATCATCCGCATATTCCACAAAATGGCGAATCGCACTCTCCATGATTATGAATGAGAAACTGGATTGGCTTCGAACCGAGCTAATGTAAGAGCGACTACGGACAAAACCCAGCGGTTTTCATTAATCCCCATTTTCCATTATCTCTTCCCTCGGAAAAGTGCTTCAAAAAAGACGGGAAATTGAAGTCCAGAAATCCTTGGTCATACCAGAAATTCAATTACTAAGTGGAATATGGATTAATCAGGGATGAGAAGAATGGAAATCTGGATGAAGTAGCCTAGCATTTGGAATCTGGGTTTTCAGCTTTGAGCTGATGGCTGATCATTGGATCATCAGCTTCGTTAGGTGCTGGGATTATCAAAACCTCCAGACTGGTCATCAGCTGCTTCTGGTCCAAACGGTAGATTCTAGCTATTGGCTCAACTAGGCTAAAGATCAGCTTTTCTCTATCTGGCTGGTCTAGAAGTCTGGCAATTGGATTTCCTCGTGTCCAGGTTACTAAAAATCTAGAAAAACGACTGGAATTTGCATTCCCGTTTGGAGAGTACCAGCCAAAGCTTGGAAATGAAAAACCACTTCGGACCGGTGCCTACGAAAAAGCCTTTAGAATTGATCAATTCGTACCAAGTGCTATACTTATTCACTTCTAACCGTCCGAACGGCTTGACCACTAGCTATTCACCTACGAATTGATCGGTGAACACCACGACCGCTACTTACTCACTTTCGACCTTGAAACTCGATTGGTAAACGGTTAGCCAGGTCTTCCATTCGGACGGAGGCTGCTCGTTTGTTTTTAATCCTGTATATACACCTTCAACCCAAATCCGGATATCGATGGTGGTTTGCTCCGGTTGACCAGTCGAACGATTTTCCTCCGGGCAACTCTAGACCGCCGCTTGAACGGCTTATTGGTTGCGGATACGAGGCTGTCGCTACCACAGACCATCATCTCTGACTAGCCTTCCAGCAGCATACATGTCCCACCTTTTGCGGTTGTGGATTGGATCCTCTTTCCAACCTGGCACACTTTCTACTCTTCCTTTCCACTTTTTCATACATTGGGAGACCTTGAAAGGGATGCAACTAGGACCAGTCGTAATCCATCTCTTTGCTACCGAGCTAATACCTGATCATCTGGGCTTAGCTGGTCCAAACGGATCAACGGGTAACACTGAGGCCTAGACTGTTGACGTCAAGAGGAAGAAATCAAAAGAGAATGCTGGTGTTCCTCATCATCAAAGTTCTTTTTGATACCCAATGGAAAAAATGACTTTACTAGCCTGGAAAATCCACCTTTGATCGTCTAAGTTGTTCTTTTTGATACTCAATGAAAAAAAAATGACTTATGCAACCTGGAGAATCCACTTTTTCCTGTCTTTTGGTAACTTTAGCTGAAGACGGTCGAAAGAAAACGCCATTGAAGAAACAACAGCAAAGAAAGGTTGGAAAAGGACGGAAAAAAGGGTCTGTTGAAAGAACCAAGGAAAAAGTGATCACGAACAATCATTAAGAGAACCACCAAGGATCCGAGCACTTGTGTTCCGAATACAACACACCCAACGATCGACCCTCAAATGCCACAAGACCATATCCCAACTTTCTTCTCTTCGTGTCGCCTGAAATCCCAACCTGAAAGAACGAACAGCCAAACTTTCAACGTTCCACACCCCCGTCGTAACAATTCGCCATTGGTGAATGCCTCGACCGATATGCCACTTGGAAAACTTCCCAATGGTCCCCGGACGTGAGTGGACCTGGTCAACTGTATGTACCCTACACGTAGCTCGTTCGAGTTTCCCTCGTGAGCTTGTACGGAGCTTTTAATTCCGGAACAATGAAGGACCTTCAGGAAAACCTCCCGACACTCACCACCATCCTAATATACAGGGTGGCACGTACAAACTGGAATCCTTCCTTATCTTCCCAACTCTTCGTCTTATAAAAAAACATTCTCTACAGAAGTTCGTTGGGTCAATGAGTTTGGCAGCTACGTTCCATTGTTTGGTAGGCCTCATGATTTCTAGGCATAAGTAGAGGTCATACCAAGGTCAAACGAGTTTTTCTTCCAATTTTAGATCTTTTTTCGACAAAGGTCGTATGAAGGTTGAACCGCTTATTTTCGCAGACATTTTTTCTTTGATAGAGGTCAAATAAAGGTCAAAACCAGTACTTTAAAAAAACTCGTTCCATTTTTAAGGATAATTCTCGTTCTTCTTTACAAAAAATACCTGGACAAACCCAAACGAATCCAAATTCATAAAAAAAATTCAAAATACAAAAATACATCGATATCGACTCGACAAAAAAAAAAAAACTTTTAATACTTTTTTACGTTTCTCCTGATCAAGCTTGTGGAGAAATCTTTTTCCAATTCCGAACTAATTTTATTGATACCTCATCGACAGTTTCCGACCCAATATTACCAATGCACATATACACGGTCGGAAAAAGACCGGAAACGGTTTTTCTCGTTTCGTTTCCTTCCGAACCTTCCACAATCCTCTTCCATACACCCTAGGGTGTTTTCTGGTGAATTATCCGCGTACTGGCACCCTGTAGTTGCGGCCTCGGAACGACGATCGAGCCACGCAATAATACACGGTTACAACCCCCACCCCTCCCCCCCCCAGTCGCCCATTCCCGTTTAAACAGTGCCTCGCTACCCTAATCTGTTTAACCTTCCGGAACGATGTCGGGTGGGCTTTTGGCCACTCCGCTGTTATCTCTATTTGAGCATTTGCGAACACGATGAGATGTACACTCGATAGAGAGAGAGAGATTGAGAGGGGGGGGGGGGGACCACTGCACGTCCATACAAACCTAAGAGACATTGCCCAATGAAAGACGAGGTTAATGGTTGCTGAACTTTATTACATATATATAGAAACACATATACACATATATGTATATGTTATTTATATATAGATGACTTTATGACCCACAATTTTCGACTATATTGTTCGGATACGAAACATCCCCTTAATTCTAATTCCCTTGGTTTCCTGAATCGTTAAAATTGTACAAAACAATTTGTAAATATTTATTTAGAAAAGTTGGACTTCTCTCGGATTTTTTTTTTTGTTTTTTATTATTTATTTTTTTGTTTTTTATTATTTATTTTTTTATTTGTTTTTCGTGGGTAATAAATTGTTGTTAAATGACTTTGGGATTGACTTTTTTATTTTATTGTCCAGATACGTTGCATCCCCTTTTTTATAATTTTCTTCGTTTGCTGAATCGTTAATATTGTGAAAAACTATTTGCAAATATTTATTTCGAAAAGTTGGACTGATTTTGGATTTTTGTTGTTGTTGTTATTGTTTATTCAAAATATTTGTGGATCAATCATACGTGTGTTTTGTTGAACTATCAGCTGATTTAATTATTCATTTACTGTTCTTAATTTTTGTTGTTTATTTTTTTATTTGTTTTTCGTAGTTAATAAATCGTTCGATAAAAAATTCGATAGAAATGTTTGTAAATGTTTATTTTATCAATTTTATTCGAAATTAAATTTCATTTGCGATAAATAGTATCGAAAAATATTCTATTAATATTATATTTATTAAAGAAATGAATTTTGAAACAATTCTCTCGAAAATAATTAAACAAATTTAAAGCAACTTTTCTTTACTTTAAAAATTTTGAAAAATTGTCCTGTTTCTTTTTTTTCAAATTTGAAATCGAAAATCCAATTTTCCCTTCAATCCCATACGACCTCAAATTTGACGAAATTTTACAGGGCTTTTATAAATTTGATAGAATCGATCGATTTGCTTTTCGTTTTGGATTTTTTTTTTGTTTTTTTTTTTTTTTTTTTTTTTTTTTTTTTTTGTCGAGTACCGTCTACGAGGGTGACCAAAAACTTGGCATCGGTCGAGAAAGAAAATTTCAAATTCCATCTCTCTCTCTCTCTCTCTCTCTTTGCTTATTATGATTCTCGGTTGGCGTGTCAAGTGGTTGTAAGCGTTTGACTCGTGCCAGCCCGGACTCAACGTTTCTCATATCTGAAATTGTTCGATCAAAGCCACCACCGAGACGAGATTTCCTGCTCGCATGAATCACAAGATACCGAGAAGGGTTTTCTGCCCGCGTTTCTCGACGCAGCGAATAAATTTCCTGTGCTCTCAATCAAGATCTCCTTTGTACGGAGGTACAGCTTACATTTATATACGTATATACAGCCCGTGTCGTGTACACCTGTACAAAGAGAATTCTGATGTATGCACACTTGACTTTTCGTACCTCTCCACTTGTATCAACGTACATATATTAATTTATATTGCTCTGAATAAATACAATATTTTTAATACATTTTTTAAGTAATTTTTTATCAATTTTAATTTATTATTTTTTTTTCGATTATTTTTTATTTAATTCTTAATTTACTTTATTTTATTTTATTTTATTTTAATTTTATTTTATTTCTATTTTATTATTTTTTATTATTAATGATTAATTATTGATTTTAAGTATGACTGTATTTATTTACAAATTTTTCGAAATTATTATTGGCTTTTTTACTCGAACGAAAATTTCGTTTTTTTTTTTTATAAAAAAAAAACAATTATATTTTTCTCGCACTTCGCAACAATAAGAACCAAATTGTTCACGAAGTTTCTCACCTTGCGGGGCTCGAGAATACTCGGAGGAGAGAAGACGATGGTCTTGACGTAACAATTATTCAAATCTTGAACTCGTCTTTGGAAAATGCAGACTCATGACTTCTCTCCTTCAAGTCCATTGCACAGATGCTACGTGCAAATTGGCCAAAGAAGAAACAAGTTTATCCTCTATCCTCCTCGTTCTTTCACCTTCTCTCTCTTTCCCTCTCTCTGTCGCCCTCCATATTTTACTTTTCCGAACTTGTGGACAATTTGGATTATCAATTATGTATATACGTATACAGGGTGACCGTTTATACCATTTATTCATGATTTTAGAAATTAATTTAAATGTTTTTAGAATTGTTAATTAATTTTTTATTTTATTTTATTTTATAATATTCTAAATTAATTTTTTTTTTAATATTAGAAAAATGTAAAATTTGTTAAAAACCCAGAGAAAAAAAAATAACATAATTATTAGTTATAAAATTATTATTCAAGCAACGATACACCATATTATATGCTCAATTAATATATTCCAAAAAATTACGAGTAACAAACTGAAATTTCAGGTGTAAAAAAATTATTATTGCAAAATTATTATTCTGAAAAAAAAATCCCAGAATATCTTTAAAAAATCCCAAAATTGCCAAAAAAAATTCTAAAATTAACGAAAAAAATTCCAAAACGTCCGAAAAACATCCAAAAACCATAAAAATTAAATTTTCAAAATGGATTTTTATTTAGCGAAGTTTAATTCGATTCTAATGACCTCTAGAGGTGGTTGGAAGGTCATAGGTCGAATATCCGGTCACCCTGTACACACCGATATATATAAACATAAAAAATGGGTATTTTGAAGATGCTTTTGTAAAATTCGTAGCACGGACTCGGTAGATATTTACGTAAGCAAATTCCTCGTACCGGAAGTCACTCTTCTCGCATCCCTTGGATCCGTCGTCCGATCGGAGGTTCGTGAGAGGGTGAAATCGAGGTGGGAGGTTTGGGTTACGTTCCGAGGAATTTGCATTCGTTGGTGCGGTTGGTAGAGGTAAGGGGGTGGTTTATTTCTCCCTTTTTCTCGCCCTCGTAGCCTTTCCCATGCAAATTTCGATAAGGTCGGTTCTTTCGGGCGAACTTTGTCGTTCGAGAGATTCGCGAGACTCGAGGAACGACGAAGGTACTGCCCCGGAGATGAATAACTTAAGTTGTATCTACAGTTTTCCTCGGCCACGAATCACGTTTCTGCAACGATGAATTTTACGACTGTTTCCGAGCTAATTAATAATAAGGTTCATTAATTTTACCACTCTGATTAATTATTAAGAGATAATTGAAGAAATAATTATTTAGGGATAATTAAATAAATAGTTATTCAGAGGTAATTAAATAAATAATTATTTAGAGGGAATCAAAGAAATAATTATTTAGAAATAATTAAAAAAATTATTATTCACAGATAATTAATCATTAATATCCGGAACTAATCAGTAATTAATTTTTTAACAGCAATTGAATAATAATTCATTCGGACTTAATAAATCAATTAATCCTTCAGAGCTTATCAATCAATTCTATAAAATTGTTTATTTATTCACCGATAATCAATAACGAATATAAGGAACTTCTCAACAATCAATAATTCCGAGCTAATTAATAATGAATCTAAGAAACTTATCAGTAATTCAATTCTTCGCAGACAATTAATAATCAGCTTAATTAATTATACAAAAATGATTAATTATTCAGAGATAATTAATAATCAAGGGGCTTATCAATAATCAATCATTTGGACCTGATTAATAATTAATACAAGAGGTTAATCAATAATTAATTCGTATAGGCTGATAAATAATTTAAAAAATTTTATTGAGTGAAAAAATTCATTTTTTCGATTTGATTAATAATTGATATAAATATTTCATCAGTAATAAATAATTCAGTCCTGATTTATTATAAATTTATAAGGCTCTCACTTCCACTAAGTCGAAGCCAGAAATCGACTGGTTTCAATTTTCGATTTGGGATTTTCGAAATGAATAATTGGTTCGTATGTATTTACAAATTGAAAGTAGCTGAGCGTACACGCGGTTGGCAAAGGAGTCGATAATTAGGGGGTTTCGATAACGAGCTGGCATTCAACGATGTGCGATCGTGTGGTGAACGGAGCCAGGGGAGGGGGAGACGACAGTCTGTAATTTTACTGATTAATTGATCCATCCCAAAATTATTAAAAAAAAAAAAAAAAAAAACATCAGGCGGATATTTAAAATTCCTCAAATCTTCACGAATTTCAGCAATTTATTAAATATTAATTGAACATCGAAATTATAATAATAGTAACAAGTATTTTATTCGTCATTTTTTAAATATATTTATAATAAATTAATAATAAATATATAATATATATTATTTATATTACGTAACAATAAATGCATATTACTGCAATACGATATTATAATTTTTTTTAACGGAATTGAAAATGTTATTATTATTATTATTATTATTATTATGAATATTTAATAATTATTATTGGCGTTTTAAGATTCGAAAAGAGAGAACGATAATGATGATAAAGTTTATTATGGCCCAATAATGACTTTCTGGCGAAAATGAGAAAACCAATATAAAAATATAAAAAATAATACAAAAATAATGAAAAAATAATACGAAAATAATAGAAAAAAATCCAAATCCGAAAACACAAAATAAAAAAATCCAAAAACACACAACGATAAAAAATCGATTAAAAAAAAATTAATTTTACAAATCCAACGTCAACAAATCGAAATTTCGCGATAGAGAGACCGAGAAAGACCGAGAGAGACAGACGGGTGGGGGGTTGTATTTCCGAACGGAGGAGGAGTACGAGATAAATGGTATCGCATATTTCGACGAATGAATTCGCCCTTACTCATATCGAGGATAAATGGCCGGTTACATATTGCGCCACCCTTGGTGTGTTTGGCTCGGGTTTTGAAGAGCATCGAAGGCGAAGAACGCGAGGCACGTCGCGCTGGGATATGCGAAACGCGTTTTCCCCAACCAAGGGACGAAGGGGTTGAAGGGGAGGGTGGAGGGGATTGGCGAGAATAACGAGCCCCTCGATAACCCAACAACCCCTTCGTCCCTTTCTGCCGATTCATCGCGTGATCCTTGCGCTTCTACCCCCACCCTTCAACCCTTCAACCCCCAACCTCCAACCCCTCAAACCCCAACCTCCAACCCCCAAAACCACCCCTTCGAAATTCACCGACGCCGAGCGCAACCTTCGGGCTTCCCAATGAGCGAGAAACGGACCGGGGTGGGGGGGGGGAGATATACGGTTGTTCCATCGATACCTCCGATAATTGGATGCCACGTAATTGTTCGAAATGGTGATGTAGTATCCGACGGGAGTAATCCGGCTACGCGAGAGATCACATTTGTTTAGCACGTGCTCGCTGATCCCGACATATCGAGGGGGTAACAATCCTCACTCAACCTCCTCCCCCTCCCCTCCGATCACCCTCCTTTACGTCTCTTCAGCCTCCTCGATCAGCTACTGTTCGAATAGTAAACCTGGACATTGTGCCCGCAATAATCGATACAACGTTTCACCAATGTACGTCTGAATATGTACAAATATATATATAGAGATATATATATATATATATATATTTGTGTGTGTGTGTGTTTATTGATAAATAGATGTATAAATATAATTAGAGAAATTTGTTTGTTAATTAAAAGGAAAATATAAATTGAGTGTAATTAATTAGAATTACATGAATATGTAGAAATATATATATATATATATATATATATATATATGTGTGTGTGTGTGTGTGTGTGTGCGTTTTAAATTATTAAGAATTTTTACTTTTATATTTATTACATTTATTTTCATTTAGACAACTTGGTAAATTTGTTATTATATAATTTATATTAAATATTAAATTATTCGAAGATTTTGGTATCGACCAACGAAAAATCGACGTTTTTTATTTTCTTTTTTGCAAGATTCTTGTAAGAGAAAGAATAATAAATCATTTTCGCGAATAAAAATTTGAGAGTGTCAGAAATTAATTAATTTTTTTCGGAATATTTTAAATTGGAAGTTCCTTTATAATTTTATTTATTTATTACGTTTTACGAAAGCATAAAAAAAAATTATTTCTTAAAATATAATTAAATAAACTAAATAAAAAAAAAAAAATACTAGAAGGTTTTAATATATTCGTAACAAAACAAATTAAGATTTTTTATAGGAATATTTTTTTCTATAATAGATCGAATTTTTTATAGGAAAAAATAAATAAATTATTTCTGGCTCAATTTTCTATTTATAAAAATCGTATTTTATTTATTTTTTTTTTTCATGTTATAAGAATTTTGCAAAAAACAAAAAACGTTGATTTTCCTTTGGAAAATTCCCTATACGTGAACGAATAAAAAAAAGAAATGTACATAAAAATGGGAAGAGTGATTATCGCGACACAAAGGTTGGAGAGCCACAAGGAAACCGTGACGGAACGCAATGAGAAACGTCTCACTTTCGAAATTGGAAAACTCATCGTCCCGTTCCTTGGCAAAGATAACGGTGATACCAGGGGTGACTGTATTCCGTTGAGATGGCCTCCCCATTTTTTTTCCCTTCGGATGTATCGTCCCCTTTACTCTTCTATACCGTACGAAGTCATCAGCACTATTGTACCACCACCCTTTTTTTTTTTATTATTATTCAGCTGTGCATTACGCGTTTGGCGCTGGCTTCCACGGAATGAAAAATCCCGGTCTAAAGACAAAAAGGGGAAAGAGGAATTTTTCCCTTTGCGAAAACCTCTTGGCTCTTGCTTCTTACTGGTCTGACCATATCGAGCCAAAACTACTTTAGGATAGAAGAAAAACGAAAAAGGCTGGAACGGGGGGGGGGAGAAAAATGACTTTCTAACAATGATTATTATCATTTATTTACGGTTTTATTAAAAACCATGGAACAATGTACGTATAACAAAATAACGGGAATAATAAATAAATTAATTAATGAAATAAAAGAAAGAATGGATAAATTGAATAAATGAATATTTATTATTAGTATTAAAATAAACAAATATTTTATGACAATATGTAATAAACAATGCATAAAATGATCAAACAATATAAAATAAATGATATATAGTTTGGGTTGATACAAAGATACATAATATAACAATAGTGAGGAAAAATACTATTTATTAATAAATTGTTATTTTATTAATAAATATAATTTCACATAATATATAATTAAAAAAAAATGAAATCGTGTTCGAAAATATTGAATAAACAATATGATAAATATAATTTTAGAATATATAATAAAAAATAAATAAAATTATTAAACAATGTAAAATAAACGATGTATTGTTTGGGTTAATACAATATAAAATAAATGAGTAAAAATACTATTTATTAATAAATTGTTATTTTATTAATAAATATAATTTCATATAATATATAATAAAAAATACATAAAATTATTAAACAATGTAAAATAAACGATGTATTGTTTGGGTTAATACAACAATATGTGATATAACAATAGTGAGGCAATAAGAGAGACAGAGAGAGAGAGAGAACGAAGAGGATCAGAGGTCGGACAATAGGAGGGTAAAGGGAGGCTCGGTGAGTTCTCCCAGGTTGCAGTACGTGTGGGGGCCGCAATGCAGGTAATTTTCAGTCAATTAGCAGAAGGGCTGGTGGAAAGAGGGGTGGTTCGTTGGAGGGTAGCGAGAGTGTTGGAGGAACGCTAAGGGTCGAGGCTATGTATTGGTGTCTTGTTCACACTGACCCCTTCTCTACATACCCACAACGTGCGTTTTCACCCTCCGGAGCTTGCAAGACCGTCACTCTCTCGTGGATCCCTGACCACTTCAATTCTCCTAATTTAAGGTTATCTTCGATATACACGGACACCCGTTACATCGTGGCATCCCCAACTCTCGAATAACCTTCCCTCATCCCCCTTCCAATTTTCAACCCCTTTGTCACGATCGTTGTTAACCCAACTCCGTTTCGACCAACGTTTGGGTTTGCTTTTTTTTTCGCCGATATTATATTCGGTTATTCGATTAAGGGGGAATAATAAATAATGTAAATAAATAATTAATATAAATTGTAGATATTTTAAAAATATGAAAACATTCAATCGACGAAATAATTAAAGCCAAAAGAATTTTTGTTTTTTTTTTTTCTGTGCGATAGTGTAGTTTTTATTATGGAAATTTATTTTGTTTGGGTTTGTTTGGGTCAAGGATATTAAAACTAAAATAATTTCTTCATTTTTTTGTGAAAATTAGTATACTTTTGATAATGGGAATTAATTTCGTTTGGGTTTGTTTGGGTTAAGCTTAGAAAGCCTAAAAGAATTTCTTTATCTTTTTCTAAACAAAAGAATTTGCTTAATATTCCAGAATTTTGGAATTTGAGATTTTAAATTAAGTATTTGAGAATTTTTTTGGAAAGAGGAAGCGTACAAAAATTCGTTCGGTTTCTCTCTCTTCTGTCAAAGCAAATTTATATTGTTTATAACATTAAAAATTTATTCCTCTTTTCATATTTACTTAATTCGTAACATTGCATTATACAAAAGTGAATATTTTTCTAAATATCAGATGATCGAACGAAATTTGATATTTTATATCAACAAGGGCATTCAAGGTCATTTTTTTCCTCGTTGATAAAAATTCGTTTGGGTTTGTTTGGGTTATTAAAAAGGGTTGAAAATCACCCTGTACAAAGGCATGAAAGTTTCGACAAATTCTCTTTCCCCCTCTCTTTTTATGTCTCTCTTCCGGTCACCCCACTTTCTCTTTTTACGTGCACATTTTTTTTTTCCACCCACGAAATTCATTACTCACACCCCAATCTCGTTCATCCCCCAGCTGGGTGCCTGGAGCGCGCGCGACCCTGTCGCGACTATTTGCACGAGAAATTTACGTCGAGAGGACCCATCCCTTGGAAACCATCCCCTGGCCTCTGGCATTCACCCCCTCCCCCCCTGCTCCTCATTTCTACTTGGTGCACTCATTCACTCATTGCTCTGCGTTCGCGTTGTTCTGCCACGGGGAATATTTTTCACTGTGAGCTGGCAGAGAAAACGAAACGATGATGAACGAGAGAGAGAGAGAGAAAAAAAAATACGACTCGGGAGTAGTTATGGCTGTGCTGGTCAGACAATGTTGAGTTCTCCCGCATACGACAAGACCCTTAATTGAATCATTCTCCGTGAGTTCTTCTCTTTCTCTCTTTCTCGTATTATTATTATTATTATTATTATTATTTATTATATTTGTTGTAATACAAACTATATTTATTATATATAATTATATTTCTATTTTATTAAATTATATTTATGTTTTATTTCCATTTTTCTATTTTTTGAAATAAACAAATTGACCTAAATATATTTATAGTATATATATGTATATATATATATGGGTGCATATGTGAGTGGCAAGTTGCATGTAGTATAAAACCGAGGTCAGCATGCATCTGGGCATAGTTGGCTCGGATCCTGCCACGGATGCATCCATGGGGAGTTGGTTGCACATCAGAGCGATGGCAACATCAGCTACGCGGAAAAGCCATTTTCCTCTCGAGAGCCCCCGGATCTGACTTCATCTCGTGCACTGTTCTCGGCCTCACTCGTTCTGTACACCGTATATAATAGACTCTCCTACTTAGGTATATATGTATATATACATATATATATATATACACACACAGATATAAATCACTTCAGAACGAAAGTGAAATAACGGTGGGTTGCCATAAACGTAAAAGGTATTTGCCTATATCGTAAAAATCAGAATATACATATATATATATATATATATATATATATAACATTTTTTTAAAAATTTATCCTTTGGGATTTATTAAAAACGGATTTTTGTACGTAATTAATTTTTACGTTTGATCGAACGTTTAATTTTTTTTCAAAAAAATCCTCGAAAAAACATTTTGCAAACCCCCGAGTCGCTATATTACAATTGTGATATTGTATATTTATATTTCATCCGAATTTACATAGTTCGAGGTACATATGTACTTTCTCAAAAGGGTAGAAGAGCGAGAAGAGCGAGTGTCCTTTACGAATGCTAGACTCGCGATCGCGCGCTCGAAAGGGACGTCAAAGGGAAGCTATATAGCACGTAGCACGATAGTAAAGTGGAGGTCTGTGCATCGATGCGACCTACGATTTTCCTCGCATCGTTTCGATGGAAAAAGAGCCATCCGAGCCATACACAGGCGAGTGAAGAGCAACCATTCGCCCGTCGCGTTGCAACGATTTTTTTTTTTTCTTTATGTTCTCGATATTTTCCTCTTCCGCATGCATTACTCCGCCTTGACGACCCGCGTACAATCGGTATACCAAAATTTCGGTTGAACCGTATAGCCCATCGGGTAGACCGTGAAATTCTCTCGCGAAAAGTCCTCAGACATTTTTTTCTACGATCAACCGTTGCGGAGATACAGTGGAGTCAGTTACGACCAATCCGCGGCGAGCCGCACCCGAAACGAGGGCTCCGCCCCTTCGCAATTATTGGTTCTCGCTTCAATCGTTAATATCTACGGAACGATACGTCGGAGAGAAAAACCGATAAGGACTTTTCTCTTCGGAATTTCACGGTCTTTCAACTTGTCATTAATTCCATAGCGATTTTCCACTCCTTACGTCAAAAAAATACGTATATTATAAAATACGAATAAGATTTTGATAGAAACGAGGTCCGAGTTTAAGGGTCGCTCAATGGACATTTCGCATTGAACTGTACAGTCCGATGAGCACATATATCTTCATTTACAAGCCAGCCACAGCGTTGATTACGAATCAACCACATCAAAGCACCCTCGATGACACGTAGCAATGAGCACCATGAGACAAATATTAACGCGTTTTCCCATTGCACCGTGCAATCACGTCGCTGCTGACGGACGTGTCACTACGAGCAGCTTTAAATAAGTTGCACACACACATACTCAGCCTGACGTATCCTTATGCTACGAATAATCCGTATTCCTGGATGGTCAAAATGCGATGGGACTGAATGCGAGCTGTCAATGGACAAACCAGGCTCGTACACTACCCTCAATATATATATCGTGCAACCGGATATAGCGTCGAAGTTTCGCGAGCGTTCGATATAGATATTATTCAATGGACGTCTCTCGAATTTCCAAACTCCCTTCGTATTTTCGAACACGTGCGTCACGTGATCACTGTCCAAGTACGCTTTGAGAACACATCGCTATGCCAAATTACTTTGTTACGTACAATTTCCAATCAAAATGGGAATGATCAATTTTGATACGACTCCAGTCGTGTTGTCGCCACAATTATTTGAAAATACTCGGGATTCATTGAGTTAATTCAGAAATTAACTGATTTCTGTCTGCCTATGTTCATCTCCAAAAATATTATAAATTATTTATACGTACTAACGACAAATGTATTAAATAAGTTACAAAATTGATACAAATTTACAATAAATTATATAGAAATAATGAATAAAAATAATTAATAATATAAATTAAAAACAAAATAAATAAAAATAATAAAAAATAAAAATTAATTAAATGCAAAATCGACGAATCTCAAAACCGTCAAATCCGACTGCAAATATTATTTAAAAATCAACAATTCACATTTTCAACTGTAAATTCGTGTTCCAACGGACCATTAGCAATCCTAAACGTAAATCAAACTTGCCAATCAACGATTCACCATATTTTGTTATATTTTTAAAAAACTTTTTCCCCGAGCTTTCACCCATTAGTGGATTTAAGGGAAAATACTGAATTTTGATCCACGCGAGAAAGGCGGTCAGTAAAACCGAGGCTCCGCGAGATAATCGAATGAACGAGCTTTATTCATTCGCTTGTAAATGAATTTTTAATAAAAACCGTCGAACTCCGGTATCCGATATTATTGAGAGGGGAGTGGGAGGGGGGAAATAGAAACGTATAGATATAGCGAGGATTCTACTTCCACTTCATAGTTTTACCACGCGTGGTACGCAATTGCAATTTGGACAATCGAATGTTCCATCGCCAGGGGCGGAAGGGGGGGGGGGGGTTGGTCGATAACGTTCAGCTTTGAGCCACGTTCGAGGTGAAAATAATTTTCGACCGTTCTACTCTTCAACTCTATATCCACGCTCTACCTAACAAATGTGTTATTATTTACTTTTTTGCATTCCTGAACATATATATATATATATATATATATATATATATATATGTCATTATTTACTTTTTTGCATTCGAGTATGCGCAAACCGAAAATCAAAACGAAAACCAGAAAAAAAAGAAGAAAATAAAAAAAAGAAAACTAAATGGAGCATTCAATAATTGGAAACGAGTTTGGATGCGGAGCGTTGAAAACGCCCTCGTTCGAGAGCGGATCACTCGACGCGGGAACAAAAAGCAAAAGTAATGTTCGATATTGCAATATTCATGATATATGATATATTAATATATCAATATATTTGTTATTTATTATGATTATTATTATTGTTATTATTATGGAATATTATTATATTATTACAGTATATATTTTTATTTTGTTATATTAATAATTAGTACATGATATTATATTGTTACGATATATTATTCTTTTGTTATTATTATTATTATTATTATTATTATTATATGATATTATATTATTGAATAATATTATTATTGTTTTATTATTCGGTTTTCCTTTTTCAATTTTTCTTACGAAATCACGTAACCTTTTTTTTTTTTTTTTGGGTGAAGAAACATCACGTGTATCGAAACATTTAAACGGGAGTTTAGAAAGAAGAGCACGTGACCGGAAATCGGTTGGAGCCACAAAGACACTAGCTCTATCCGGCTTGGTCCAAGACCCCCTTTTTTTTGTTTTTTTTTTTTTTTTTATTTTTTTCCTCGGTATCTTTCGACCATTACGAATTCCGTGACCAGTTATCCGACTGGAGCTTAAAATTTGCCATTCCAAAAGAATTTAATCGTACGGGGCGGTCACGTACGACGAAGGAAATCTTCCGGCGTGGCAAAGGCACGATCCCGATACGTCTTCAATTAAGGGTAATCGGTAAATTGCCCAAAAGCCTTTAGTTATCCGAGCGAGGAAAATTTCGGAGAATGGAAGGGGGAGGGGAGTCCTCGTTACGTAATGATATTCCCAATGGATTTTCGGTGGACTCAGAACCGGAAGTTCGCAGAAACGGTCCGGTCCCCAGCGTCCACCGGATTGGAGATAAGAAAGGATTTTCTCTCTCTCTCGATCTTTTTTTTTCTCTTTTTATTTTTCCAAAGAGATAGGGCACGAATTCCACTTCCGGTTTTTTTCGTATTCGTAAGTATTTCAAACTGCCATTATCTTCTACCTATCACCACGAATGGTTTATAACTCGCGTAATTTTCTTTCACTCTCTCATCTCTTTTTCGTGCTCTCGCTCTCACTTTTTTTTCTTTTTTTTTGCCCCATTTTTCATTTTTTT
>JAPYZI010001800.1:0-28528 GCA_030523105.1 Ophioninae sp. A BG-2022a | reverse complement strand
TTTGAAGAGAAAATCATAACGAAAAGATTGAGCACAGAGTGGAGTGCCAAATCCCAAAGGGAAAAAAGTTATCGATGATTTAGTGAAAAAACGTATTTTCCCCAAAAATCGAAAAAAATTTTGGATTTTTAATATTTTTTTTATAGGTCCTTTACGATGTAATTTGATCCCCTGAACACGAATCTGCCATTCATTTCCCCAAAAACCCAAAATTTCCGTGAAAAAATTGTAAAAAACTATTAAAATCACGATTTTTTTTGTCGTGTGCAGTGCTTTCGACGAAAATTCGTTGATATTCGTAATCAGCTGAAAATTTTCGATTAAATAAACCCTTTTAATACTTTCAAAACAGAAAAAAAAATGTTCAACTACCCCGGCCACTTTTTCGGTATCTCAAAAATCACGAAATTTCAAAAGGTCGTTTCAAAAGAAACAACGCGCGACTTTTCTCCACGCTGCGCTCGAATTCTCGTGTTCGTCATTCCCTTAAAGAAGTAACTCGCAATCTTTGGAAAAGTTGTAAAACCCGGGAACAAAACACAGACTCCGAAAAAAAAAATTCCGAAGTTTGAACTGGGGTAAAAGTGGCCGAAGAATTCTCGGGGTTGTAGGGTCCAGGGGGATGAAATATTTAGCAATAAACCACCCTCGCGTGCCAATTTAAATTCCTCGGTGAATGTTGGTAGTTACGAAGAATCGTCGTCACGCTGCATCCCTTAATGCTCCCCGCTTCGAAAAACCGATAAAAACAACCCCTACCAATTTTTCGAATCGTTTCAACCCTCTTCACGGTGAAACGTAAGTCTAAAAAAAAAAAAAAATTGTCGATTTCGTAGGAATGGGACTTAATTACATCTATTCCCATTTAATTCGACACCCCCCATCCCCTTCGCGTCACGTGACTTCACGAATGCTCCCCAGCATCCCCTTGAACAACCCCTCGACTTTTCGACGTAAAAAAAAAAATATATATATATATGTCCCCGGAAAAATCTTGTGGAAAGTTCAGAGAGCATATTTTCTCTTATCATCGAGACGGGGCTGTTATCACGCGACCGCAATCTTCGCTCATCGGTCTCGAGGGGCCTCAACAATGGCGTTCCACCACCAAAGAAAAATCTATATACCCGATGCAACCTCGATTTTTTTTTTGGATTCCTTTTTTTTTCTTTAATCTTTTTTTTTGTTCGATACGTATCGAGAGAGGGGGAGAGATATGAAAAGGGGAATGAAAGAGGACGGAAGATACCCGATATTTTACGAGGACCTCGAGTTACTCGATCGTGGGGTGCCTCGAATTCTTCGGCTACGTAATCTAATAACGAGTTTTCGTTGGGGCACGTATCCTGCACGCGTCTATCAATGGACGACCAATTGTCTACATATATATTTATATATATCCATAAGTATCTATATACATACAGGGTGAGTCCCGAGAAACAGAGCACCTGAACAAGCTGGATTTATAAACGCGAAGTTCACGCCAGAATGTAAAAAATATTTTATTTATTTTTTTTGGTGTTTCAGTCATTTGAGTTTTTTTTTTTTTTTTTTTTTTTGTAGAAAAGCAAACTTTTCGCAGTTGCGTTTCCGAGTCCTTTGTTTTTCCTGAGTTTCCGGAGTCATCGTGTATATATCAATCAATGATTTATACGTAATACGATATAATATATGATATTTATTTGTTTATTTATTATATTTTATATAATTGTATATTCAATAATAATGTGGAGCTTCTGTACTATATGTATATATATATATATATAAATAATTAAATAAATAAGTATATATATGTGTGTAGATGTAGGGATTGTTATATTCGCCCTTCGCGATACTGTCTCGGTGGCAAGTTCGACTAAGGCTATTGTGCATTAGCATCTATTCAAGTCAGCCGGTAATCGAATCCCCGAGAGCGAGATATCGCGGTGGGATGACGCCCTTTGGGGGATTTGTGGTTGACTTCCGGTTAGCTCAAGGGCGGTTATGAGAACTCTCTCTCTCTCTCTCTCTCTCTCACTCTCTCTGTCTTTTCCTCTTCCTCTTACGATCGGTACGCGAACCTTGGTGAAACCGGAATCCGACGCGATTGAATGCCACTAGAGTTCTCGAGTTCGTGCGAGAGAAAAAGAAGCAAGGAAAAAAAGAGAGGAGTCAAAAAGCGTGGAAAAAAAGAAAATTGGTCAATGATTTTACAATAGCACGGAATATTCTTTTCTTCCTCTATACATTGCAATGTTTACGAAAAATTAACGATTTTGTTTTTATATTAATAAAATAATTTTTTTTTTAATTTTACTTGCAAATTTATTGGATTTTTTAAATTCATATTCAACAGACGTATTCGGATATTTTGTTAAGATTTGTTTAAGTAATTTTCAATAAGTAGTTTTCAATTTTTATTCGACAAATTTTCAATGGATTTTGAAAATCATTTTGGATAAAAAATAGATCGATAATTTCGGTCTGCGATAGTGATAGGATTGAAAACACGTTTTTTTTTTTTTTTTTTTATGTATGACCAACGCGTTATTTTGTTTCCGTTAAAGGACTTTTTTTCTTTTTAAATCCCGATCTATTATCTTCCACCCCTGATGATATATCACGAGGAGGCAAACAAGGGGGCGTATATATATATGCGCTGGGGATGCGACTAACTCAAGTGTTATCAGGCGCAACCCTCGGGCGTATGCTAAATTGAATATGAAATTATGCGGCTTATCGCCTCGTCGACTTTTCGCGTGCTCGCGCATCCCGCCCAGCGTTCAAACTCCCGAAGCACCCAGACGAGATAACGTTTTTCTCGTAGCTGAGCAACTTTTTTTTTTTTTTATTTTTACTCACTCCGATTTATTGACTTGTCAGCTGTACGATTATTTTTATAGTAAATAAAAAAAAATTATGAATTCAACAACGCAAAATATAATATTATATAATAATATTTTTAATTATTATTATTTATTTATAATAATAATAATAATAATAATAATAATTTTCAATATATGATATATTATTTAATATATTATTATAGTTATGTTTAGTTATATTTAAAATGCAATATATTGCGATCACAAGGGAAACGAGTAAATGTTAATATTATTAAACATTAATTTTTTTAAATATCGAAAATGTCGGTATGGATAAAAAAATAAAATCTGTAGTGTCTTTTTTCCATCGTCACTCACCAGTTTTGACTTGGTACTTGAGGGTCGTCGAACAATCGATAAGGAGCTGCTGCAACGTCAGCCCGGTCTCCGGAAGCTCCAGATCGAGGAGCCTCAGCATATCGGCCGGATGATGAAAGTCCAAAATTTTGGCGTTACGATCGTTCGTCGATTTTACAAAATCGAGAAGGATGTCGATCACCTTCATCAGGAACTCCTTCGACGCTGGATAACCCTCAGGATTCAGGGGTAGAATATCTGTGAACGAGTGCCCTCTTCGTTTTTATCATTAACATAAATAATTTTTTTTTTAATAAATGAAATATGTCCATACTTTTAAAAATCTCTTTTGCATTAACAAAAATATATTATTATACAGACGTTATTAATGTTTCATTTTAAATAATAACAATGTATATCAATGAATTATTGTTAGGTTAAAAATAATGAGGAATAATAATATACAATATATTTGTGGTTAATATATTTTATTCAATATATTATAATCAATATATATAATAATTTTATAATAATAATAATAACAGTTATTATTATTCTTATAAATATAAAAAATCATGATTATTTTTAACCATAAAAATTAATATATAAATCGTATTTTTATTACATATCACACATTGTACAGAATTTTTCTCGAGTCCTTAGCAAAATATTCAACATTACAAAAATGCATTTTAATTATTATTTGATATTTTTTATTTTTGTAGTTGTTGTTGTTGTATTTTTTGTTTTTCTTTTTCGTCGTACCAGGCGAGTAAAATTGGAATGATTTCACCTCATCAAACAATTGAAAGTATAGACCTATCCTGACACACTCTCACTTGTTTGGTGGGATGACACCATCCTCGTGGTTCCGTCGTTCCTTTTGATTCATCCAGGGAAAGTCTCACGAAGCTCCCACGCTGCCCTTCGAATGCCCTTTTGTTTCGCATGATCGTTTTTTCACACCCAGCAAACGTAGAATTTTTTTTTTGCCTTGTAAATAGTTTATCTTTTTATTTACGATTTTTCGCTTCGAATAATGTTTAAAAATAACAATAACAATTTCATCTTTTGCCCAATAATAAAGCATTAACTTTATTTTTTCAAATTTTGTTATAAACTAATTCTTCTTATTAATTTATTTAATTTTTATTCCTATTTATTATTAAATAACTTTCTTTGGAAAATTAATAGTTTTTATTTTTTATTAATATTTATTACGAAACGAATTATTTTCAGGGATAGTATTAATATTATTAATATTAATTGTTTTCATTTTACGTTAGCATTTATCATTAAATACTTTATATTGTTAATTGATTTTATAAAAAAACAAACAAGACGAATCCAAAAATCCTTCGTAAGATTAAGCCGTCCCTTTTTTGTGGCTGAACTATAAAATATCCGATAAGTAAAAAGACCCCTTGACTCTACTTTCCATTACCACGATCCTATGGATAAGCAGCCAACTGCTGCCTCAAAGCGTACATACGAGCAGGGGTGCTTTCCTCTCTCTTTCTCTCTCTCCCTCGCTCTCCTTCACCCCCGTTTCTCCCGTTTCTTCCCTCGTGTGAAATCCCGACACGATCCAGCCATTCACCATCATTCGTATTATTTTCAGTGTCTATGCAAAATCATGCAGTCTCGGTCTCCGAAGAACGAGATGATATATGAAATATATCATATAACACAAATAAAACTAATAATATTAATAAAATATAATAAGTTTTATATAATAAATATAAAATATATAATCTTAAAAAGACAACAACAATAATAATAATAATAATAATAATAATAATAATAATGATATATGTATAATATAAATATATTTAAATATTTATATAACATATTTAATAACATAAAATAATATTATAAAAATAATTCATAAAATATATAATATAATATTCCGTAGAAATAAATAATACAAATATAAATAATACGTAACCCAAACAAACCCAAAACGTAAACAGACATTTATTATTTGCCTTTGTGTTATATTATTTATAATATATAAAAATAGGAATATTTTTAAAAATTATCATGCAATGAATTCGTGTATTTACTTTCGATAAAAAAAAACAATTGTTTCGCATTTACAAAATTACTAATAAATAAATAAACAAATATATTTAATTTTTCTTTATTTCGTTGTTTTTTTATTTTCTCGTACTCTTGCACTGGCATATAAAAAACAAATCTATTAATTCACATGCCCGTCCATTTTAGTACCTACTCCCAAACGAGGCATCTTCTGTTCGACCCATGAAAATCCTCTGTTATCTCCACCGAGTGGGATTTCACTAATCCCGATCCATAAATCTAAGGAGGCTTCGCAATTCGTTCCTCGCACTGCTCTCTTACCGAGTATATACCTACAAATGCGTATATTTATAAAAGGATTTTTCTTTCCCTCCAAGGGAATGAAGAAAAATCGAGCTAGTGGATGATATCCGTCGAGATCAGACGCGTCCATTTGTTTCACATTTAAACAATTTTATTGACTCTATGATAACAACTGGAACGTGTTGAAAGGCCTTTAATAAAAATAAATAATAATAATAATAATAGTAATAATAAAATCAATTATACAAATAATAAAAATATTATTTAAATGTACAAAACCGAATTTAAAAAAGTTAAAATTCGTTCTCAAAAATATAAAATAAATCGTATAAATAATAACAAAGATAAAAAAAGAATTGCAGAGTGCAATAAAAATCGTACAATAATAATAATATAAGTAATAGTTTCAAAAAAATACAAATAATAGAATTACGAACAAAAATACTTTTAAAAATAAATACGAAATTTAAAATATTTAAAAAATGAATAAAACGTTTAAAAAAAAAAACTAAAAATATTAAAAATTCACCGATCCGTCGAGCAAACACTGGAGGATTGAACGAGTGCACAAAATTTGAATAACGCAAGAAGCGACGGCACGCACTCGTTCTTATCGTCGGTTGACACTTGCCAGAAAGATGAGTCAAAAAGCGACGAGAAGAAAAAGAAAATAAACGCCGTGATGGAGTTTAGGGATGTGCATACACCCTAGAACCCTTTTTACAAGGGCTAAACATTTTTCCAGGGTCGAAGAGAGAGAGAGAGAGAGAGAAAGAGACAAGTCCCCTGTGGTGTGTAATCTGTCCTCAGCCACTCGTCGAGTGGGTTTATAAACAGATATATATACAGACAGTGATTCGAGAGGCCAATCTCACGAAATCCTCCATTATTATGCACCCTTGGCTCTCTCACCGTCGCCACCGAGAGAAAAGAATATCAAGCCCCCCCCACCCTTTTCCCCTTCGTTTTTCACTTTGAAAATCACGACAATATTGTGACGCCCGACCTACTTCCGGCACACGGTCCAACCCAAAAAACTTAGGGAAACGAGAAATCGGTGCGAGGAAATTTGATCAATCCGTTTTGAGGTCAAAAATGGGCGAGGAGATTCTTTACCATTTTTTTTTTCTGTATATATTCCGTATTTTTGGAATTTTTATTTATTTCGAATGTTTATTTATTTATAGTTGTTCAATTAATGATTTGTTATTTATTATTTATTTATATATTATTTATACTTTTTCTATGTATTTATTAAAATTGATTTTAGTTATTTATTATTAAAAAGTTATTAAAGCTTCTTCATTTATTTTCATGCTTCTAACCAATAAATTATTTATATAATTTTGAAAATATTTTATTCATAATAAATTCTTTTTTACTATTAATTTTTGATTTTTTTTCGAACACAATAATATTTATTATTAATGTATTAAAAAAGAAGGAACAGTGCAACTCACCGGAATATTTGAGATTGCAGTGCTCCCTGCTGAGGGAGTATGTATTTTCGGAACTCATGAGTCTCGTCGGTGAGTGCGTCCGCGCAAAGTTCTGCAAATTCGAGAAAAACATAAAACTTTTTACGATCCTATCAGGTGTGGCATGCGTGGAGATATAAAAAAATATACACGATGCGAGATTGGATTTTGTTCAGCCAAGAAAATGATAAAACCACGATAATTGATAAATTGCTAATTTTGAGTGTATTTTTTGAGTGCTGGATTGAGTGTTTAAATTCATCGCGAGGGAAATGTTTTTTTCGAATCGTGTCGGGGAATCTGCGCGTAGAAAATTTTGGTTTTTCAAAAAGAAAAGTGCAATTTTATGGCATGTAGAATTTTTTTGAGTTTTCCTATTACTTATAAGTACTGAAATGGGAATCTGAGTGCTGATGGAGAGTTCTTAAATTTTTGTAAGTATATCGGATTGGCAGCAATTAACTTAAGGTGTCTAAAAATGCTTCTGAGTTTTTATAAGTACTTTTGAGTCACTCTACTAATTTTGAGTGCCCAAAAATTACTCTAGATTATTCAAAATACTTATAAATGTCTAAAAATGATACTGAGTTTCTAAACATTCATTTCATCCTTTATAATTGATTCGTGAGTGACCACAGGTGGTTTTGAGTTTCTAAAATGTTCTTCGATCGTTTCCAAATACTCAGACGAATTTCAAGGTGACTTTGAGTCCTCGAAAAAGAGTTCATGAATTTTTCGTGACTTCTTGCAGGTAATTCGAAAACAATTCGTAGTTCCATAAATTCTTTTGGCTATTCGTGATTTATTCATATATTAACCATAAGTAATCAGAGTTTTTTTAGAATATACTTTAAGGTCTAGGGGAAAAATACCAGTATTAAGAAAAATGATTTTCTTTTCAAGTTCGAAATTATGGGTGGTACGTTCGATGAATGAAAATTTGATACGTGGTGTAATCGAAGATGGGACGAGGTGGGGCGTCGATGAATGAACGTTTTCAATGATGCCATTTGATCTTACATATAAGTATTCCTTGATCGCGGTGATTTTAGTGCCGATCATTTGCACATTGTCCATGTCTCAGCAGTGAGCCTTCCGAGCCTACAACAATCAACAACAAAATATTCCGCATTCAGTCACACGATCGTTCGTTCGTTCGTTTTTTTTTTTTTTATTCGCAAATAAGCAGGAGAGCCACGGCCAAAGAAACATGGACAGCGTTTTATTGTTGTTGTTGTTGTTTTGTTTTTTTTCTTTTCATTTTAAAAAATTTTTTTCTCCGACGCAAAAATGAAAAATCGAAAATTTAAAAAAATCTCGCGTTTTTTTGTTACGATGTTATACAATAGCGAACAAATGGTCTTTTTCCTCGTCGCCGACATGTCAAAATGGCCGAAGTATGGGGCGAAATAATGGAGGCGCGATCTCAAATTATCCGTTCTCCCAATAAGAGAAATTTTCAGTTACAAAAAGTTTGTCGAATTGATAAAATGTTTCAATTGTTTACGTGACATAGAAAAATTCAGCGTTGGACCCAATAAAACATAATTGTTAATCCTCATTTTTTTTTTACGACTAATAGAGAAATCAGAAATTATTTCCCAAATTCGCAAATCTATTGTGGATCAAAAAAAAAAAATGTCAAAACTCTAAAATCTAAAATATAACAAATTGCCCTTCCACTTAAGAAGAAATCCCCCGAAGATTTTGAAAACCTCAAAATGCCAAGTGTCCCCGAGTCGGAAAAAAATCCACGAATTACAAAAAAAAAATTGAAAATGATGAATGGATTCAATGATTATTACGGAAAAAAAAAAAACATTAAAAAAGCGGCGCTCCAAAAATGAAATTTTTCGTCCCTTGTGCACGAAAAACTACCCCGAAGTTACCAATGTTCCAAATCTCAAATTTCCAAGTCTCCACAAATACGGAAAAATCAAAAAATTTTACTTTCGAAATTTTGTGTCCTAGCGACACGTTCAAGGGTCGTGAAAATGAAAAAAATATTTTTTGGTAAACGTTAACAATGAGTGAGAATGTAGGGTAGGTTGTAGGTTGTGCGAGAAAACGATTCGCGATGGAACTTACCTGTCACTTTTCCCGGTTTTCGTTTAAGGGGTATTTAAAAAAAAAATTTGTTTCGTTTCGTTGATTTTTGAAAGTTATTTCTCGAGGTTGGTGAGTTTCGGTTGGATTTTCGAAGTGGTAATCGACGGGGGTTGAAATTCGAGGGACTGTTGTGCTTCTGGGGAGCTCCGGGACGAGAGTCTCGCGATAGTCGAGGCTGAACACTTGGAGTGGTCCGCGAGGGTAGCACAGGCCGTCGACGGGACACCGAGACCGCCGCGATGACCCACTTTGGCCCGTCGTACTCCTCGATGACCTTCCCCTCGCCGCCCCCGCTTAGGGGTGGTTTTTGAGGACCCCTGAAGGGAAGAGGCGTTCCTGGAGCTTCGAGGGTTGAAGAGAAGCCACGTGGTACGAGGGGTGTGACGGTTCTCGAATTATTCCCCACCAATCGCTATTCTTCATCCCCTCCGGACCAACCCCCATCCCTGGGGGATGATTTCGTTCCTCCCCACCTCTTGGATGGCGCCGCTTTTTTTTATCCCCCTCACTCCTCCAAGGGAATTCGCGGTTACCTCCGGTAAATTTGGCTAACCACCTCGATGGTCGAAAAGGGGTGGAAACGGGGTTGAAACGGATTAGGGGGTTGCAACGTCTTTTGGCTTTATTTGCATAAATGCGTTTACCGGTGTCATTAAACTCGAGACGGAATCTACTTGGCCTCGATTTTAGTAGCTCTTGGCGTTATTTATCTTTTTGTTTTAAATATTTATTTCGTACTAATTCTTATCAATTAGAATTTATTGTTTTATTTGTATACGGAAAATCACCAGGCTGTACTTTAAATCGTGGTAAAAAAAATCCCGTAGCTAAATTTTGAAGATTTTATATTCGCTGAATAAATATCGATACCTTTTTTTTCAAAATTCTGTTTTTTAATAAAAATTTATATGAATTTATCACCCGAATGTTTACCACGCTTTTACTCCACTTTTTTAATTCGCCATACGTCGCTTTTTGCTTTCAAGTAAATTTTTCTTCCACTTTTTCGAAACGCTATTTTACAATTGTTTTTTTTTTTTTTTTTCATTTTAAAAATTGAAAAAATTATTCGTATTTTTTGGGTGAAGCTGGGATTCGAGAAGCGAAGAAATTTCTCGGCTACGTGAATTCTTTTTGCGTCCAAAAGTTCTTTCAAATCGTCGAGGCGTTGCTGAGAGGAAATAAGGGATGAAAAGTGACGTCACAGGGGTATGGGGGTGTACGCGTAACGAGGGCGATGTTTGTGCAAATGAAAGCTTGAAATTCAATTGTGAAAGTATCGAAAGATGAGGGAAGTGGCGGCTGAAAGGAGGAGGGAGGGGAATGAGAGGGGCAGGACGCACGCGCACTTCGGAGAACCCCTTAAATCCGATTTTGCGGGAGGGATGAGGATTTTGTGGCGTAGGTGGTAGCACCGGATGTGGTCGATGATCGTCGAGGTGGGAGTATTTTCTTTGGAGTATTTTCAATTTTTTTTTTACAATTTTTTATTTATCCTTCTTGGCTCTGGGGAGGCAACGGGAGTGTGAGGACAAAATGGCCGACGGCCAATCGGAATCCTCCACAAAATGGCCGACCATGGGAGAATTTAATCAATAACTAGAAGCACGCTTGTCAGCGCGAATTTCCGAGGCTCGCGGGGCTTCCGAGTGCCTAAGAAAAACCACCAGGAACGTAACTAGTTGCACCAAAATATCTCACATTTAAGGGGGTCGCCATTCGTATTATTTTTTCTTGTATTGGCATATACGATAGGCCAACTTCCAGGTCTTTTGTGGTCTCAAGGACGACGAAACCTTCGAGATTTTTTATCACTCGACTTTTTTCGTGCGTTACGTCTTTAAGGGTGTGATTTTTAGGGGTAGGCTTCCTGGACCGCGAGTGCCACAGGTGTATCCTCAATTTTTTTTGTAACTGTCGAAATCCACGATTATACCCAATAGAAAATAATTTTGTTTTTTACGAAAAGTAGTTTAAAGTCCCAAAAAATATATGATTTATTTAAAACAGTACCCTTTTGAACAAAATGTCAATCGCTTGTTCAATCAGTTTTCGAATTATCGGTTAAAACGACGGATAGACGAACACGGATTTTTTGATTCTCCAACTTTATAATAATTGTAATTTATTCATTATAATTAATATAAATAATGATTTTTATTGATAATTTATTGGACAGTTGAAAGTGAAAATCCTTTTTTCTTTTAAGAAAATGGTGATTGTTTTATCTCATTTATACGATAAAAATAATAATATATTATTGATTATCTATCATGATGCATCATATTTACAATTGCTGGAAGATTATTTTTTTAGATAATTGAGTACAAGTTGAAATAATAAAATTATTATTATTGTGTAATAATAACTTATAAAAAGAATATTTCATTTATTGTAAAAAGTACGTATTAATAAAAAAGCAAGGATGATTTTGTTATCACTATTGTTTAGATGAAAAATATAATAATATTCATAGATAGTAATAAATGTATTATTGATTATTAATAAGTTGTGAATATTTAATTATCCAACAATATCTCCAATATTATAATTACTATTAACGAAACGTTTAAATGAATGATAAATTAATTATTTACATTAATTAAGATAAGAATATGAAAAATATCATGAAATATTTTGTTGGATGCATAAAAAAATGATTTTTTCTTTTTGCATTATCATCGAGCTAATTATCGCACATATAAATATCAGAAATTCGGACAATGGTAATTAATCGCCCGTTTCCCGAAATCAAATTTCATTTCGAGAGTTTTTCTTTTTTTGCGGCTCTCCGGAATGATGATGACGACGAACCGGAAATGGGCTTTAAAGAGCGGCCACCGTTTCACGTTCTGCCATCGATCGTCGTCCCGACATTAAAAAAAAAGTCTCAGCAACTCATGCAAAAAAAAACGGAGTGGTCTTTTGCCCTTTTCATCCCCTTTCCATCCCTCAACGAAAAACTTTGTACGCGGCGTTACTTTCCAAGCCTCTTGGCCATTTATGAAGTGAAAACTTTACGAAAAAGAGAATACTGTTTTTTTTTCGTTTGGCGTAAAAAATTAATTCGTTTTCATGCCTCGCTGAGATGGAAAATGATATTTAATCCCCTTCAATCAACCCTTATTTTATCTGAGCTCTTGAATAAACTTGGACGTCGCCATTTTTGTTCCAAAGTTTTTCCTTCCTCCATTTTCCCAACCACTTTTCCACAACCCTTCACCCCCTTAACCTCTTCACCCCTTTTCACCCTCCACTCCCTACTGACCTCCTGGAAACGCCTGGAAATTATTGACAATGTTGAGGGCACGTATACTCTCTATAGAGGTAACTCGCGCAACTTCATATTATTTTATCACCAAGATCACGTGATAAGAATCCTAAAAAAAACCCCACCATTTATTTTCAACCCTCCGATTAATATTCGTAACGTTTTTTTTACGAGTTGATACGAAACGTAGTCTAATATTGGGACGCATTCCAAATATCGAGTGGCCTGAATAGCGATAGACATGAATTTCGATAAGGCACCAAGCGCCATCTTCATTCTTACGTGCTCGCTGAGAATAAGGCATTCCCATTTCCGCAGTAGGAAGAAAAATTGGTCCTCGGGAATTTACAATCGAGATTCTCGAGTTTCAGGACGAAAGATGAATCGTCGCGAAAAAAGAATTTGTCAAGGACAAAAAAAAAACAAACAAGGAATTTTTTAATCAATTGAAAAATTCTGATTTAAATCATCATTCGAGAGTTCTAGATCACGAATGTCCTATTGATTTCTATAAGAATCAAGTTTTCAAATCAAGAATCAAATTTCCAGTCGTCAAGCATCCTAATTGCGAAGTATCGAAGATTATTCGATGGTACAGCGATTCTCATTTGTATCTTAGATCCTGGTTGAATTTATCTCAGAGATCGTTCCACATAAAGCTTGAAAAATGATTGTTCGTCGATAAACCTCGGACATCTTCAATCTCCGAAAAGACCACATTTGATCTGGCCTTCCGAGAAGCCAAGTCTTCTATTATCATGACGACAAAGGGGGTCTCGACAACAGAGCTGAATCTTCCGGTTCGCGTAGTCTCCCATTCCCCCCGTCCAGCCCACCAGCCGCATCTCTACCCTCAACATTCTCCGACCTGGAACGCGTATTGATTTCCTCATCGCCCACGGGAGTGACGTTTCTCCCTTGGAGGAGCAAACTGGTCTGAGTGGTAAAGCGGAGGGAGAAACTTTCCCCGCTGGATCGTGTCGGCCCCTGAACCTGGTTGGGCAGTACCTAGGATTCCTTTCAGCCACTGGTCGAGAGTAGATTCCAGAAGTTGCATTGCGCATGCGTGAAGTAAAGCGACGAGAAAGGGCAGCTGGAGAGAGCGAGTAACTGGGGTTGTCCGAGATGCGGGGGATTCCAGCGGATTCCCGAAGAGGAATCTGGGAATAACGTGAATCAGTCGGCCCTCGGCCTTCGTGGCCCTCGGTGGCCCGAGCACCCTTCAGAATCCCAAAACGATAATTGGAACATCGTTTGACATCCGAAGAACCCCGGGTTCATCTCGTAACTGCAATAAGTGGCCACAGATTCTTGTGGTCATGTCGTCGGTGAATCAAAGGCTGGTTCGCCCGGAAAGCGTCATCCTGGGTCGAAATATCGAACGCCACTGGAAAGCTATTGTCTTTTGACGAAAACTATCCAAGGTCCCGAAGCTCGGAGTGTCACTGGTGCCGAGATCAAACGGGAAGTGTCAATACCCAAAACGGAAAAATTGCTTGTTTCCAAGCAGTTTCGATCGAATCCGGACCGGATCGAACGGACGTGGTCAACTTTCGACTTTCTCATAAGCTTTGGTAACATCCGGTGATACCTCATCCGGGATAACGATCAGCAGACCCAAGAGGCTTTCGACCGCAGTGCAATCAACGCTCGGACATACGAATCTTGACATATCACTAAAAATTGTAAGCCAACGATGAGTACCAGTTTTCATCTTTCTTCATCCGGGCGTTTTTCAAACCGTAAGACATCTTCGCCTTCTTTCGCTTCGCCAAATGGATCTGTGCGTCCTTCAATCTTCATCCACTCTTCCATTCGATCTCGAGGAAAGTGTCAACTGACCTTTTACCTCCCTCGGGATTGGGATTCTTTCATTGTCGGGCTTCAATCATTTCTAGCACGTATCTGCTAACCTGTTTAATCATAGGCTTAAGGGGTATTCGGGCTCACGAGGATCAAACATTCACGTGGCATTCGAACCGCCGCGTGAGTATCGTCGTGTACGATCAGTGTATTATGCAATAATTAAAGTCTATCCATATAAAAAATTTAAACAAAAAAAAAACACAACAACAAAGTAATATTACTCGGATGATTATTATCGCAGGAATGATAAATATCGCTGAAAGCTTCTTTTCTTCTCGTTTGAAATAATTTATTTACATAAATGTTATATATTATATATTAATTTCGTAGCTTTTTATACGGGCTACGTAACGCTGTAATGGCTAACCAACAAAATCAACGTCTTCCAATTATCGCGTTAAGGTTTAGCCAATTAAGCCAATTAAGATGTAACGTAGGTATGTTAAGTCCAAAATAATAATAATGGAAGCTTATTCGTCTATATGTTTTTTTAATACATTGACACAGGTATATATATAAATATATATATATATATATGTATCTCTATATATTAATACGCCTATACGTAAAAATATATTAAATGAAATATGATCGAGGGGCTGGTTGGACAGTATTGCAAATCGCAATTTAATTGGCTCATATAACGTTTACAAAAGTTGTGACGCGACAATAAAAAAGTAGTTTATAGTGCTCGAACGCTCAGTCTCATGAAACGACTCTGAAAAGCTTATCGCACTTGTTAACAGATACACGCGACATGAGAACAAATAATTACTATGTAAATAATAATATTTAACAATTATGCTTACTCTGTGTTTCTGTAAATAAATTATGTGGAGTATTGTCGTTTATTATCCTTTAAAAAGTAATTATATCGTCAAAAGTGAAAAATAAATATGCTTTTCCATCAATTTTGCGATCGTTAAACGAATAACTGGACATTGCTTTATATCGATGGTCGATAATGAAGGTTTCAGAGGATAATGTATCGACCGTGGGTAACAAGAGGATATATACCGATTATCGGTAAAAATTTAACTCGACGTTGATCAAGTAGAAACCGTGACGTATTTACCGCCTGTTTGTAACTCTTCGACCGTTTATAAGATACCGATAGCCGATAAAATCCAATTCTTGTTCATCGAAGTATGGGCAAGGACAATAGTTTATGAATTAACAAATTTGTATCTTTACATGTATTTTTTGCAAGACTCGTGAATAAGAAAAAAATCGTTTGTAATAAATATTCAACATTATTTATCCTTTTTGTTCATGATTTTTAATATAAGTTTTATTAACAATAACTGAGTACGAAAAAATGAAAGGTGCTACTGATACTTTTTACAAAATCCGTTTATTAGTTTCCTATTACCCAGAGGTTAACAAGGTCCTGAAGTACGTTTATTTCCCTAGTGTGCCCGGATAATCAAGACTGTAACTTCGTTTTTGGCAAATTATCAATTATGAGCCTTCCAAGACAAAATTGCGAGTTTTTCTCGACTATAAAAGGGAGACTCTTCGTCCAGGTTGTCACAGTATCATCTTGGTCGTAGCAACAATACCATCCAGAAACATCATCCAGGTAGACTGAAGCCATTTTTAATTACGTATCAACATCCACTGTTATCAATTATTATTATTTATTATAAACCATAGTAATATCACTAAATTATTGGTGGTTTTCGATACATTTTTCGTTGTTTTCGAATAAAATTTCTTTTTTTTTTAAATTTTTATAAAATTATATGTTTTGCCAAATAACTTTGTTGATTTCTTGTGGAGTGAACTTTTTAGACAACCATTTTTTCGTCCATTTTTCATATCAGTTAAGTGTAGCAAATCGTTTTTTTTTCACTCTCAAGCTAAGCTCAGAAAGCTTCGAGAACAAATGTTCTTCATTATCGATCGAGCGCGTGCGGATAATGCTTGCTGCGTTGTTCATGACATAGTAATTTGTCAGGAACTCGCAGACCAGGGTATAAAAGCTGAAATTTTTCGTCGAATCGTCACACAGTTTACTTCGCTCTCGAATAAACAGGATCAACCTCACAGATTTCCTCCGTCGTTCGGAAAACAGAAACTGCAAAAACGGAAATGGCTTTCGCAAAAGTAATTCTTGCCGTGGTCGTCGTCGTCGCAATTGCGAGCCTCATCGCCGAAGGGTCTTACAGGAAGCCACCATTCAACGGAAGCATCTTTGGAAAACGTGCTAGCACCGTCACTGGTAAGCAAGAAATCTTCTTTGCCAACTGTGATAGTTCAAAAAACAAGTCACAGATTTTTAGAATTTTTTCTAACTATCGTCTCATTGAACTTTTTTTTTTACTGTCGTCCAACATTTTTTTTACAAATGGAATGTTGTTACCGACCGAGCGCAGTTTTGTTACCGACAGAGCATAATTTTGTTACCGACCGAGCGTCGATATGTTACCCACCGAGCGTCGTTGTTCGCTTTTCTTTTTACCTTGTGTTTTTTTAACGTAGACTTTACGAAAATCGTACGAGGAAACGAATCGATTTCACGTTTACAGATTACGAGGTTATCAGCCGCGCTCTCACGACGATGTGCGAGGTCGCCAGCGAGACCTGCAGCGCGTGGCTCGTACACCAAGACGCCAATTAAGGAAATCTGCACGTCGAACTCGTGGTCAGCCTATTACAACACACAAATTTCTATTCGGGACAACTGAAGATAACCAATGAACCCCCCTCATTACCGACTGATTATAATGTCACCATTCGTTTTACCGACCGACGATAAGTCTCGCCAAACATACCAAATTTCCTCGATCGATGTATTACTGACCAATCTCCCAATTTCCAAGTGGCTTCGGAATCTCCAACAACCTTGTAAAAATCGTAACAAATTATAATAAACGTAATTTTGGTCATCGCAAATATTTTATTATTTTTGCTCTCCCCCCTAATACTATTGAAAGAATATCACTATTGTTAAAAAGTGTTATTAAAAAAATACTTTTTTATCCGTAAAAAAGATCGTCATTCGTGAGTATTTATTTATCGATAAACATTTTTTTTACATAACAAATAATTATTGATTAATGGTTGAGTAAATATTAATTAATGATTAACGTTTAATTACCTCAAAATAAACAGTTAGACATTCAAATTGATTATTCGTTTTTCCTAAATAATTGTATTATTTTTTTAATTGATTGCGTTTTCATTGACAATGGAATAAATAAACAAATTGCTGATTCACTGTATTTTCATCAATAATTTTCAAACGAACCCAATGCGTTGTAAATAAACATATATAAAATTTGTAAATAATTCAACAAATATTTGAAATTAAAAAAATATCTTTCGAAAATTGAAAAAAATTGTAAAAATATTAGTTAAAAAATTGCTAATGAAATATTCGTTGATTACAATCAATAGAGCAAATTATGGAAACGAGAAATAATTAATAAATAAATCAGCACTAATTTGGAAAACGAAAAATTTGTTTATCTTACGAAATTTAATCACGTATCGCTTGTTGTTCCAAATCGCAATCGTTCGATATTGCAAACACGTATTTGTCACCTGCCAAGTGGGATAAGGGCTGTCCAACCTGTATCGTACGTCGAGACTTTTTTTTATCGACGCTGTGCTTCCAGCGTTTGAGATCTAGGTAGAGAGCGAGAGAGAGAGAGAAAGCTCTTAACCCACATGAACGTTTGTCATTTAAAACGAAAAAAAAAAAACAAAAAATAACGATTGAGAACTCTTTTCGTCCCCCATCGAGGCATTGTTAATCACTTGGGCACGATTGAAATACTTAATTACCAATCAATTTGGGTATAAAACTGGCCAAATGAAAAAACAGTACATCAGTACTTCTCTCTCGACCACACAGTTGCGTTTCCTTTCGAACCCGATTTTTTACCAATTTTCTCAGACTACGAAAAAAAAAGACAAAAAATAGAAAAGAAAGACGCGTTCGATTGCCCTGAGAAAAATTATTCGGTAATAATAATAGGTAAAGTTTCTTTGGTAAAGTCGAAAAAATGATTTTCCATTGATTAAAAAAAATATATATATATATATATATATTTAATATTTCTTAAGCATATTTTTTTTGTGAATAAAAATGAGACAAAATTTACTCGATGTGCTTGGTAATTTTTGAAAAAAATTTTAAAATCTTCTAATGATTTATCAGCCACAAATTCAGAATTTGAAAAATTGTGAATTCCAAAAAAATGGAATTTAAGGACGATTCGTTAAAAACGATGAAACATCGTTGAGAAATTATCGATTTTTTGTATCATGCGACAACTTATCGAGCATCAAAGATACGGCGGACAATTTCGTTGGGTTTTTTTTTGTTTTTTTTTTTTGTTTACATTTCAAGGGCTGAACAAACAAAAAAATATACAATGTATTGATCAAATCTTGGTATTGACTGAGTACTTTTGTGCGTGGGTATTACACACGTGTGCGATCCTTGAGATTGCACTCAGCATCGATGCGAGACATTTAAAAAATGAAAAAATCCAGGGAGCTCTTTTATAGACCTCGTACGCGTTTCCGGGACAAGATTTTTCTCGAAAATATATTCAGTCGGAGAAGAACTCTGCGGATGATCGGATCGACGATAAGAAAATTAAAAAGCAATTTTAACAAAAGAACGAAGGAACGAAAATTGTTTTATCGTAAATAATTTGTTTGGATTTAATTAGAAACAAATTGAATTAATCTAAAGAAAAAGCTAACTGCATTACGAAAAAAAACGTTCCTCCTGTTTTCAAAAAAAAAATTTCGCGAAGATGAACGAGTGTAATTATTCGAAATTTTCTGCTACAGGCTGAAAGAAAAAATCGAGAAAATAAAATGACGAAAACGATTCAGCCTCATCGTTACGTCACCGCCATTGGTAAGTCGAATTAATTTTATTATTATTTTTTTTATTCATAACGATATTTTTTGTATTTTCTTTTATCAGTTTTATTTTGGTAAAAAATATTAAATACTAGTCGCAGATCAATTTTTTGGGAATGCAAATTTTCAGGGTCAAAGATTTTGTTTTCTCGCTGATCATTTGGCTCCGTTTGAGAAAACGACATTCGTTTACTTTTTTCAAAACGGAAATTCATTTTGATTTGGAAATGTTTGTAGTCGAATTTTTTGTTTTTTTTTTTATATAAATAATTCGAAAAAATAAAAATGTAATAATGAAGTATAAATTAGCTGGTATTTTCATAACCGATTATTCATTGTTTTATTAATTGCAAGAATTCGAGGAAAAAAAATTAATAATTATGTAGAAATTGGCTGATCGGTGAACATTTTTTTTCGACCAGTTTTTTTCATCGTCACTCTGATTTTGTCGGATTGGCAAGCCGTCGAGGCTGACGAGGTGCCTGCATTTTTTTTAAAAATCGCCAAAAACATACCCCGAGTTGGACGGAGCGGCCGATTCGAAGATTACTTTCTCAAGGCAGCGAAAAACATTCCGCGGATCGGCAGACGCGACGGTTACAAATCGGTACAAAAAAAAAAACATTTTTATTACTTTTTGTTCGAAAATTATTATTATTATTATTATTATTTTACCATAATTGGGTACCAAGTGACATGAATTTTTATCCGATTTTACAAGTCAGGAGAAAATGCTCCAATCGGAGGTGAAAACGATTCCTTCGAAGGACCCACAAAAAGGATGATGAGTATTCCGAGCATGGGGATCGAGGATCCCACATGGTCGCATTTCCCGCTCGCGATCGAAGGGCCACCCGAACTTTGGCGAACCCTCGCTGCTTACACGAACGATAAAGCGGGCTATGGCGCTGACGAGTCAGTAAACTTATTTTAAACCCTTCAGATTTAAATGTTTATTAAGGGGCTAGGCAAAATAAAAAAAATGACGTTTTGAACGGATTATTTAAAATAATTCGATTGAAAATTATTATGTTATTACAATATATTATATATGTATATATATTATAATAATAGATTTATATATTATTAAAAACTACCGTAAATATTTTTAAAAACAATCAACTTTTTTTCGATCTTTGCAAAATAAAAAAAAAATTTTTAAATAGAAAACAATGAAAAATGAAATATTGATTGATCAATAGAATCGATAACGAGATCTGGCAGAGGAAGAAACGAACCGGAAGTGGCGCATCAGCCCAGCCCTGAATTTCGATTTGTACAATAAATGAAACAGCGACAACGGCCTAATTTAATTCGCGACGAGGATCTCCTCTATTTTATTTGCACGGTGCAACGTTGACTGCTTCGAGGGTGACGGGCAAAAATTGATCGTACAGGACGAAGGACGCGTCTGCGATAGTAAAAAAAAAAAGATTATGTCGATGTTCAACGAAGCGGCGGATGTTCTTCGCCCACTTATTGTACACGAATTAATCAGCGTTAATAAATGAATAAAAATAAACGTAAGGGAACGAATCGATCATCCAAATTTTCATATATTTTTTTAGATACTCGAAAAATGTGATATAAAAATATATCATTAAATAATGACGCATTATTTATATTATTATTCAATAATACATTTATTTTTTTATTTCATTATTATTTATTTAGTTATTTTTGTTTCATTTGATTTATTTTATCATTTTTTTTAAATTATTTTATTAATTTATTTCTCGAAAAAAATATAACTTGAAACATTTTTGTTATTGGGAATATAATAATAATTTTATTGCTACGTTACATATTCTTCCTGTCTTTTCTTTGATTCGTAATATCGTTCCCATGATCGGAGAGAGAAAAGATCGTTCGCGTGAAATAAAAAAAAAAAAAAAAAAAAAAAAACAGGAAAAGAAAATAGAATAACTTCTCCAACCTCAGCCGGAGGTGAACAAGATCGCGGTGCTCGCACTTTATCATCATAGGAAAATTCACGGAACACGTGAAACGATTCTTTTCCCACTCTTTTTCTTTCCCTTTCTTTTTATTCGTTTTCGTTTTATTTCTCCGTCTTCATCCGAGGTGTGAAAACCAATGGTTTGAGTATGGAAACATTTGCACGAAATGTTCGTGGAAGAAATCGAAGCGTACAGAGCCACGAGTATTTCTAGGCAGAATCGAGCTAATCCTTATAAAATGTTATAAATATTCATTCACAAGTGAATATTAATTACACAATTATATTAATAAAAAAAAATACTATTATCGAACATTGATTAGAGAAAAAAGAAAAAATCGGACAGCAAGTGTAACAATTATTAATTTGAAAAGTATTTGCATTAAAAATGTGAACAAAAAATTGTGGAGGTTCTTTCCTTATCAGCTGATAGAAAATAAAATCGAGCCCGATATTTAAAAACATTTAGTTTCAAAACGCTTCACATAAAAAATCTAAAAAAAATTCTTAACGATTTTTCCTTATCAGCTGATCGAAAAAAAAAATCAAGTGCAACGTTTAAAAATATTTAGTTCCAAAATTATTGACATTAAAAATCTGAAAAAAATTCTCAACGATCTTTGCTTATCACTTGATCGAAGAAAATATTAAATACGACGTTAACAAATTTTTAGTTAAAAAAGTATTGGCATTAAAAATCTGAAAAAAATCCTTGTTGATGTTTGGATATTGTAGATTGGAAAAAAAAATTAGCGTTGGAATTGATGATCGCGTTATCGACGTGTGGGACGTTCAACATCGAACGGCCCATACGGATCGCGGAAGGCCGCGGGGTCGTCACGTTTTTTCCGTCTCTCTCAGGCGGGCTCGGCGATCACCGTACAGCATCCAGCGGAGTACGGGTGTGTATACGTGTGTGTTACGAAGCGGTTATGGTAATGAGGGGGCTGTACCACACTCCGGGATTCCCCCTCTCTCGGCGAACCTTTTTTCATCCTACCGCGAGAATTTTGTAGCATCGAGAGTCCGCGGAGCGTGTGACGCGAGCCAACAAACGATCGAGGTGTGGGTGGATTCCTTCGCTCGAGGAGGAGTCTCTACTTTTTAATGCTGGGCTCTGCTCGGCTTCGCGCTTGGCCATATTCACGGCGAGAAATCTCGATTTTTAAAAAACTGACGCGTCGCTTCATCAGCCATTTTTATTAATTATTTCTTCATCAAAAACATTGATAACAATAATAATAACAACGATGGAAGTAACCTTAATTATAGAAATAATAATAACAATATTGTAAACAATTATATATATATATATATATATATATATATATTGTTTCAATAACTCCATTATTTGTTTTATTATTTATTTTCAGTTATTAGTAATAATTTTTGTTATTTATTTATATTTCTAATACATTTTTTAAGTTACTTTTATTTTATTTATATTTTATTATTCATATTTGTTCGTTTATCGACTCGCTAAAGAACAATAATTATAGGAATAATAATAACGATAGTAGGAAGAACGATACTCATTTTTTGTTCAATTATTTCATTATTGGTTTTACGTTTGTAAAATTTCATTTGATTACGTTTGTTATTTATTTTATCATGATATTATTTATATCGATTTCTTTCGTAATAATAATAATGATAACGAAATAACAATAATCATGTTGATCGGATCAAAGTACGAACGATATAAGAAACATTATTTATATATTAATTGATAATAACAATTTGTTCGTCTCGTTATTGACTTGTACAAATTATTGTATTTATTCGCTTATCGATTTTTTAAATAATTATATTTGACAAATTTTCATCGTATACAGTAACACGGATTTGGAGATAATAACCCAGTGGGTAAGTTACCGACTTTCGTTTATGAATCTGTTTTGCTCTAAGTTCTAAATTCACTGAGTGATGTCGTGGATTGGATCGTCGAAAAATAAATAATTCTCGGTTAATTCCACGTTCCCAAATATGAGTAAAACATCGAGTAGAAGAAAAACGAAAAATTTATTTCGCCTTTTGGCAGATTACGATTTTGCTTCGAAGGTCGCGGGGATGATATCTGCCTTATCGACCGTGGTACGATAGGACAGTTCGAGCTTTCGTTGATAGATGGCGCTGGGATCCCTCCGCGTACTTACCAACAGATCAAAGAAGCCACCAGGTGACAACGTTCGTATCGCCACCTGGTGGTAAATCGCTCAACAACCATTGTTCGCTTTTGTTTTTCTGTCTTACCGACACCTTTCCCGTTTGCCGGACAATCTCGCCCGGTAATACCAATTAATTCGTCGGTAATGTAAACGCGACTTACCTATCCATCCGCAGATAAGGCAGGGCTCTCTTCAATTCTTTTTTCACATCACCTGGTACAACCTGTCCATCTGAAACTTTTTCCACAAAAATTCCAATCCACAAAATCAATTTTTTCAACTTTCAAAATATAAGGAATATCTATTTATATATTATTAATAATTATTATAAGAATAATAACTGTAACAGTCACAATAAAATAAAATGAAATGAAACAATACAAAAACTATAATGAAAAATAAATAATAAGTAAACAAAAATAAAAAATAATAATTAAAAAACACTATTGACAACCCTTATTGATATTAATTACTAATTAATGAGATTAAGTAATTAATTAATATTATTTATCTAATCAATTATTTAATCGATTAATTAATTAATAATACCAATAATAAGAATGAAACAAATCAAAATTAAATCATATAAATTAAGATGAATATTATTCACTTATCACAATAATAATGTTAATATCAATATAAACACGACGTATAAAAAATACGATAATAATAAAACAAATAATACAACAATAATAACATTAAGATTAATATATAAACTAATGAATTTTAATAATAATAATTAATAAATAATGCAATGAAGTTTGATACCCAGGGGGATAAATGAATGATTTTAAGCCTGTTTCAAAAAGTTCTAATAAATAAATTCACAAACAATAAATAAACAATTAAATAAATAAATCAAATAATTACGTTGACATTGCTGATCAATAAAATTATTAATTTCGAATAAGTCACGACAGTGATAGTAATAATAGTACAAAAAAAAAAAAAATACAAAAAAAATAATATTCTGTGAAAATATACACGTTGCTTCAAACAAAACAGAAAAATGTACATTACGAATGGATTTTTTTCTTCTTTTTTACGAAACCATATAAAGAGTGGCAGCAACTCTCGGTGGGCTGTGGGGAGGGGTTTAGAGGGGTCCGGGGAATTTGTCGGCGGTGTAAGGAGGGCCACGGTTGAGAGAAGTCCAGGGGGCGTCCCCGGCGCCTTGTGGCGCACGCGTCATTACTACGAATGACTTTGCGATATCTTACACGCGCTACTTTTGACTTATTCGTCACTACCGCGCTCTGCGCGCCACCGTGTCTTTTTTTCTTTTCGTTCTCTCCTCTCGTCCGTTATACCTTTTTCATTTTATTTCGTCCCTCCCCCCTCTCCCCCATCTTTTCCTTTCCTCTTTCACACGGATGCTCGATTTCTCTCTCTCTCTCTCAGCACTCGCGAAGGGACATCCATTCACACGCTCTCCGCTGTACTCCGCGAGAGCCGGGGTCGCGAGTCTTTTTCAAAAAAAAAAAAAAAAAAAAAAAAAAAAAACTCGTGGATAAATCATCAGAGACCTCTCTGAAAGCACCGGGACTGGATATCTCTTAATGAAGTGCTCCCAGTGCCAGAGACTTCTGACGAGTGAATAGATCTTTTCGTTTTTTGTTGTGCTTTCCGTGCCCTCCCCCCTCCCCTTCTCCTCCTCCTCGCCCTACGTCTCCGTAAATTCTAAGATAATAAAAATAAGTTGGTTTGGTAATTTGTGGAGCTTTTTATTCCGTTCCTAATAACGATAACTGACCGCTAAAAAAATGATAATAATATTGAGGATTATAATAATTATTATATGTAATAAAATATTATAATAATAGTAAGTAATAATGATAATAATCATGATAATGATAACGGTGATTTGTTATTATTAATAATGCAGTAAAAGTTCTACGACAATAAATAATAATAATAATAATAATAATAATTATTATTATTATTATTATTATTATTAATGAATCTATTTGTATATATTATATGTGTATTTTTATATGTTTATATTTATATATTGTTAGAGTCACGTCGCATGCTACAAATTGCCACAAATATTTACGCAATTGGCTTGATAACCACATTACGTGATTATGCACGCTGGTTGGTCGCACACGATACACTAGGATCGTGATCTCAATGCTTGGCTAACCAAGAAGCATTAAATTTCCATATTTAACAAAAGACATTTGAAGTATCAGTTTTGTGCCTCGCTGTTTTTTTTTGTTTTTGTTTTTTTTTTTTCGTTATTTTTGAAAAACCCAGTAGAATCGAAGTAAATGTAAATTAATTCGCACAAACCCAGACGGACCCAAACAGAATCATAACTAGTATGCCAAACAAAACCAAAAAAATAAGGCAAATTCAAAATCCAAGTTTCTCAATATCAACGAGAACTTTGATATTTTGTTTTTTCCTTTTCCTCTTTTCACGCTCTCGCGCGTCGTTTTGCTTCTTCTTCTTTATTTTTTTTTTTTTTTTGCTGAATTTATTTCGAAAACGCCGCGGACACAAATCGATGAAGGGACGACGTTAACGAGGCCATCGAATTATCCACGGTTGTAAAAGCGAGTGGGCCCATCGTAAGAACGTAAAACAGAGAACGCCCGAGATGAGGTGAGAAATAAAATAAATTAAAGGAAAAAAAGAAAGAAGAAAAAAATCGACACGCGTATACACTCGCTACTTCGTAATAATGTTTTCGAAACGGAAGCCCGCAAACGGTCACGCCCAAGAGTATAAAACTCATATATACATGTATATTGTGACGTAAAAAAAAGAACAAAAAAAAAATATATATATATATACATATATGCATGATTTGCCTATTTTATTTTTTTTTTTACGTCACAAGTATATATCGATACTCAATTGTGAAGATTTAAAGATCGAGAGATAATTGGATTTTCAAATTGATTTTTATTTTTATCGATTTTTAAATGTACCAATAAAAAATCAATAATTCGAATGAATTTTTCATATTACATCAGCCTTGCCTTTTATTTTTGTCGATGAGAATTAATTCGATAGTGATTTATATCAAATCATTCCAACTTGGATATATTTGATTAAAATTAAAAAAAAATATATTATCAGTAAAAAAATATTATTAAAAGAAATGTGCTTATCCATTAAAGATTAGCATTTGCTAATCTTATATATATATATATGAAGATGAGAAAATTAATTTTAATTATTATCTTTTTATTTTCAATTATTATTTCTTTTTTATTTTAATAATTTGTTTCTTTTTATATAAATTATTTTGTATTATTATCTATTTATTATTATAATTATCGATGCTACTATTAATTCGAAATAAATGTTAAGGAACAAACAAAAAAGGATAATAAAAAAATCACACACGTCGATTTTCACAGTTCCAGCCTTAATTCCGAAAAGTCTCTCGGGGTGAGCGAGCGATCGAGTGCAACAGGTACTCGAAAGATCTTGACGAAAATCGTCGAGTTTCGAGCGTAAAGGGTAAAGGAAAAGAAAAAAAAAGGGAAAAATAATGAAGCGAAGGGGTTGAGGAGGATACGGGGATCGTTTTAAAAGGGCCACGAGCCGTTTACGTTCGCTCTCGAAACCCTACGGGACATTAAATAAACAACCCCCCACCGTGAGGGTGATCGATACATACATACGTATAGTTACGAATGGTGCGAAGAGTACGTACCGGGACAGGCGCTAAATGAAATTAGCGCGGCGTTTAGTCAATTTGTATGCCTGCAGACCCCCCCCCCCCCCCTCAACCGGCGCTTTCTTTCTCCATTTTCAGCGATCCCTACTCGACGAGGGTGGGTTATAAATTATTCGAGAATGACTTGCACGCGGCGTCAAACCTTATATATATATATATATAGAGAGAGAGAGAGAGCAATAACAAATTTAATAATAAAATAAAAGAAAGAAATATATATATATATATATATATAAATTTATATAGATTTTTGTTATTTTATTATAAAAATAAATAACTATTCAATTAAATAAATATCGATATATTTACGTATATATGAATATTAATAAAAATGTTTGTTGATTGTCATGAGCGAAACACGAAAAAAAATTAACGGAATATAAAATTGATCGACCCCTGAAAGGGCAGAAAAAAAAAATTAAAATAGTTAATGACGAATAAAATTGGAATAAAGAATAAAAATAATTGAAGATAAATAGAATTGAAAAATAAAAATAATTCATGAAGAATAAAATTGAAATGAAAAATAGAAATGATTAGAGACGAATAAAAATGAAAAAAATCGGAATCAAATTAAAAATGGGGATGAAGTCGAATTGAGAAAATAGACCTTTCGAGTTTGATCGGTACGAGATCGATTTCCGGTAGAAAAAAAATCTCAATCAACGGAAAATAACGAAACGGAGAACCCGAGGAGAGATCTTAAGGGCCGGTCTTTAATTAAAATCACGGTAATGTCCGATAAAAATCACACCTCCTTTTTCCCATTATTCTGAGCTTTATTCGAGTCCAGGTGGGCCCGAATATATCGCGTTCCCTCCGAGAGGGGGGTTCATAGAATTTATCGTTTTCGAGGCTTTTTAAACGAGAAACGTTCGGGGAGGATGAGACTTTTTAATATTTCGAGACAATTTCGAAGTTTATTATTATGAGTAGGAGTGGTCGCTCTCTCTCTTTCTCTCTCTCTATCTCGTTTCCTAGTACTTTTTGGGCGTATAAAAAAAAAATAGTAATAACAATGGAGACGTATAAAAATAATAACAATTATTTAAATATGGTAACGAAAAAGGAGAAACAAACGTGTTTATGAGAAAGAGAGAGAGAGAGAGAGAGAGAGAGACAGAAGCCGATGAACGAGAAAAGATAGGACGAAGAGAACGAGAAAAAGGACGAGAGCATGTCTGTCTCTCTCTTAGCGTGGCGGCGGTCAAGAAGGCGTGAAAGACCGTGGCGCCTGGCGCCCAGGTTAAAGGATGAAAAAGGGTCTCCGCGCTTCGGTCCCCCTTGCCCCCCCCCCCCCCCTCCCCGATCCCCCTGAGCGTGTCCCTGGCCGGCGTTCTCCTTTTCCTCGCGTTATCCTTTCGTCGTTGAAGCCTCGGGAGCACCGGAACATTTTGGGGCAAAGGAAACGCCGGGATTCGACGAGTTAGACGGTTAAGTGGGGCAATATGGACCCCTCAGCAAAAATTCTTTCATTATTATTATTTTCACCGAACGTTCGGTTTTCAGGACGTTCGGTGAGTAGACAGTTTTCATTTCGTTCACTCGGTCCGCCGTAGAATTATAGAAAAAAAAAAAAAAAAAAAAA
>JAPYZI010001799.1:0-31517 GCA_030523105.1 Ophioninae sp. A BG-2022a | reverse complement strand
TTTTTCGATTTTTGGCAGAATTTCAAAGTTGGACCATCGATTTTTGCAAATTTTTCCATACATACCCCTTTGCCTCTTTTTTTGCGATTTTTCAAATGGCCATTCCGGGGAAACTATAAGAGATATCGATACGAATCCAACGCCATTATTTAAGTTAGGCGAAAACCTTTTCCAAACCCACCCATTGAATCTCCATAGCGTTTAAGAAGCTCACTCTACGGCCTTTTGAAATTTCGTGATTTTTGAGATTCTGTAAAAGTGGCCGGGGGAAGTCAACAAAATTTTTTTTGTTTTTAACCGCTCAAAAGGGTCTGTTTAATCGGAATTGTTCTGCTGATTACGAATATGCCCGAGTTTTTGCTGAAAGTGCAACCAAATGCTGTGAAAAGGCGAAAAATCTTTCGAGAATATTTTTTGGACATTTTTCCGTAGAAATTGAGGGTTTAGGGCGAATTGAATGGTGAATTTCTTGAAATATTAATAATAATTCAGGGGTTGATCCGGAAATTATAAATGCTTGCATCAATCAATACAGCATTTCACCTCAAACGCGTCATTTCATGGATGACGTTCCGTCGTGGGGCACCCTGTATATTACAATACCTATAAGAGAAGAAGCAACGCACGACTATGCCCCGAAGCGTAACATGTACAGGAGTAAGCGGAACACCATCGTTCTCGTAACGTTTGTGCCCACGAGAGAAAGGGAGAGCGAGAATGAAAACCGCCGTCAGCGCCGCTACTCGACGGCTACCAATGGGGGCAGCCCCCAGCAGACTCGGCACGTATAATCCTTAAGAACTGTCCTTCTATGCATATCTGACTTCGTTGGTTTAGGGTCGAGTTGAATCTAGCAGGGCCGGGGGGGGGGGGGGGTTGCAAACTCGCGACTATTTCAAATTTTGTAGTACATCGTCTGAGCGTGGCACTAGTAATTCCGTGACAATGTTTTTTTTCCCGTAAAGTCGACGTTCTATCAAACCCAAACCAACGATCCCAGAAATTATATGCCCACGCATTTATAATTCGCATAACACAGCTAGCTCCACGAGTGGCCAATCGAGGTACTAAAAACTCCGGAAATTCCTGGAAACGAGAATTGAATCTACAACCGTCGAATTGGCGGGTCGCCATTACGCGCCGTTATTTTTCGATGGTTTGCAATTTGAAATTTTCGCGAGTGCTCGTAAATACATATCCGCGACGTATAATTAAAAAAAACGAAGTTCCCCGTCGCTAATTTCCCGGAATCCAAACGCTTTTCAAAAATGGCTGGAAAATCGACAGTTTACCGGAAACAGGAAAGGCTTTCGGGATTCGAACAAGAACGAAGGTAAGTTCAACGCGATCATTTAATTCAACACTTCATTTTTTCCTCTCTCTTCCTCGCTCCCTCTCTCACTTCTATTCTTCGATATCAATCGTTAAATATATTAAGCGATCCGAATGTGAAACTTTGATAAAACTTTACATCTCTGAATACGTGACGGCGTTCAAGAGGCGTCAAAGAGGCGTCGATGACGCGCGGGAGTCGTTGGTCCATTATCGGTAAATGGGATTGAAGCGAAAGTAGAAACAAACCGAAGCAAACTCAGTCAGGTATGGGTAATTTGTTGAAGTGATTAGAAGCTTCAGCGACCGTTGATAATACGAGATTGAAGAGGGGATGAATTATTTCCACGGAGTTCAAATGGCGAGGTCCAACGATGAGGGGGGTGGGGGAGTTTTGGGCGATCGAGAGGCCGCTCAGTGTGTAACAGGTGTGATAAACGTCTCGATTTCTAGAGATCCAAAAAAATTTCAACTTTTCAATCCAACTTGTCTTTTCTGGTCGATAAGAAGAGAAGAAAAGTAAGAATTCTGCACTGACTTGCCCGGTTTGTCCATCAGTCCTCCCCAGGGGTTTTGACAACAGATGAGCAAATACTCTTGCAAAGCACCCTGATCGAACATCCAGTAATTGGAGTTGGGCAATTTGCCTTCGCTCGAGAGCGTCGCGTGAATTAGAGGAAACGAGGCGCCTTGCCAGAAAGAATAACATCCGTCTACCAGTTTGTTCGTTCTTCCTTGAAATCCACCCTCCATTCGCATTTGCTTGTTCACTATCCATCTCTGAAAGAATTTTCATGTTTACCGAGCGGTCGGCGGAGGTTGGTATTCATTGGGCCGGCGAGTTTAGGCTTGTTCGAATCGAGGTCTGTTGGTTTGGGTTTGTATGGGTTCGGGTTTGCTTGTTTGGGTCAGGTTTGTTCGTTTGTTTGAGTTTGGAATTGAAGCAAAGCTGTGAGTTATAATGGATAGTTAGAGTTTTCGAATCCAGGTTTCCCACAAACGGTACCAGTAGCGAAGTAATCTGACAGAGATTGGTTTTGCCGAGCAAGACGAGAGCGGCCAATCCACAGTAGGTATAGCCTCCGTGAGCTTCCATTCCTGGACAGCAGGCAAAGCCGCCCTCCCACGTTTGGCACTCGGCCAGCCATTCCTCCGTTTTCAAGAATAACTCAGGACTGTAGATATTCGTAAGTTTGGCAACCGCTAGGGCGCAATAGGCTCCTCTTATATCAATTTCTCCGTTGATGTGCATGCAAAAAGCTCCGTCGTCCATTCTCAATGCTTGGAAAAACCGGCGCAGGCCTTTTCTGGAATTAACAGCGGTCGATCCAATTTTGGTTCTCGCGAAAGAGGAAAAACGTTTTTTAAGCGGTCGGCTCACCGATCAATGGAGCGATACGCTTCGGGCGTCCCTACGATGCAGAGAGCCGATACCGCCGCGTAAGTCGAAGCCAAATGAGGGTACTGGCCAGGACCGCCCCCGTAACCACCTTCCGGAGATTGACATTTAGCCAGAAAGCCAATTATCTTATCGGCCTCTTCGTCGTCCAATTTCGCGCCGAGGATTCTCAGGCTGTGCAAGCTCCAGTAGCACAGCCAAGGTCTGCTGGAGTCAAGGCACTTGAAAGAGCCGATCGGTCAAGTACGTCCCTTCCGATTCCATTTTTTAACGAACAATGTTTTGTTTTGTCCGAACATGGGCTATTAACGCTCCGGACGAACGTACCTCGAAAGATTCCGAAAAGCGACTTAGGGACTTTTTGAGAAAGGCGATATGTTTACTCTTGGCGAGTACCGGTTCCTTATTGGCCTTGTAACGCCACAGCGCTTCCTCCTCCACTTTTGCCTGTGAAATAAATGTTTCGATAAACTGAACTTTTCGGGGAGGGGGGGGCGGCTTTCCCCGCAGTTCTGGTGTTCTTTGACGACCTGCTCCGTAGAGGTTGATGTTTGGTAATCCTCGTCGTCCTGGAGGACCCTCGTGAGAGCCGCGATACTCCTCGCCGTTTCCTCTGCCTCTGCGTCGTAAAACTGATTTTTCCACATTTTTTCTGTAACAAAAAAATGTTATTTTCTTTGCGATTTTCGACGGCTCGAAATCCGATTAAACGTGCGTGAAGCCGTTCGAGCGGTTTATAAAAGATCCGACGCGATCGATCTCTCTTCGCGACAAATCACACTTTTCGAACCTAATTATCTCCTGCCACATACAGATCTTGATAAACAATGGCAAGTGCTCGTGCGCTCGTTGCCTCGCACTTGCACGGCGAACAAAACGCCACTCGTGCCCGGACGAACTTCCGTGCCGGGATTCTCGTTTCTATACCGATAAGGAAGATTTCTTTCTTACCAGCTGTACGTAGATATAGCTATCGGTGAACTTGGCTATTCTTTATCATTATATTTTTATTTTATTTTCATTATATATACTTTAGATATTTAAATATTAATCATACAATAAATAGTATTGAAGATGAATTAAATATAATAAGTAATTACTTAAATATATAATAAACAACATTAAAATTAATTTCGTATATATATTACTTTATTATCATGATAATTATATTAAATAGACGGTCTCCGTCGATAAAACAACCCGCAGCAGGATCAACTCATAAATTACGCCAGTGGCGGCGCGTTGCGACGAAAAATCGAATCCCCCAACGCACGTCCTCCCGGCTTCGCGCTAAACCGATAAAACAGCCGAGGCTTTAATCCCGGCTCAGTTCGCGCGTGTGTGTGCGATCAAATTCTTCCGGTCGTACTTTATCGCCGAGATCGCATTTTATTCCGCAAATAGTTAGCTATTCGTTGCCACAAACGTTTAGAGCAATGTCATTAGCTCTGGGTATGTGCGAAACACCGGGATGCAAGGCGGTCGCGAGTCTCCAGTGCCCGACGTGCCTCAAAATGGGCATTCAGGGATCCTATTTCTGCAGTCAGGTGAGATACTTTTTAGGTTATGATTCCGGCTGCACCGAATTTGCACTCGACTCTATCATCCTTCGCATTTCGGAGTCCTTGCGCGTGTGTATGAATTGCGGGTTCATCAGGGCGTTCCTTGAACGGACAGAAAGTTTGTTCGGTACTTCGAACAAATGTAGAAGTTATGATTGAGAGCAAACGAATTAAATATCCACGTAGGGAACACCCTTATGATTATTTGATTTTTTCAATATATATATATATGTATATATATATATATATACACACACATATATGTATACACAAACATATATGTTCTAATCGAAATATATATATGTATATCATCGATCATTTCTGCTATTTGATCGACTTTCACTATTATTAATCACACTATACATATATATATGAGAACGTCTCTAGAAATTATTTAAAAATTTCGAGCGTTGCTCCTATCGAAAATTTTCCGGTTATGCTAATTTCGTAAAATTCGTTTTTTAAAATTTTTATTAATTTGGAAGCATTCGTGAGTATTTTTTATTAAATTTTTGTTAATTTTATAAAATTCGTTAAATTCGTTTTCACGTAAATCCGTAAAAAGAAAATGATGTCCAGGAGGCAAAAAGATAGCTCAGGAAAATCGTAATTCTGACAGTAGACCAATATGATTGCAGGACTGTTTCAAAAGTAGCTGGAAGACGCACAAGGTGATACACCAGATCGTCAGTGGGTATAAGTCGCTCGGCGCGAGAAATTTTGGTCTCAGGTTGGCTCGACGAGCCACGATAAAAGCGAGAGATTTTGACAGTTATTTAATAACAGAAGAGTTAGTAGATTTTGATTGTTCGCCTTTGGTTCAGAGGGGGTTAGCGGAAAGGACAGCGGGGAGTACAATCCATGGCCGTCCTATCGCTACACCGGTAAATTGAGGCCTTGGCCGAGGGCGCAGCCGAGGGAAGTTCCCAAGAGTATCGAGAGGCCGGATTACGCGGATCATCCGAGGGGGGAACCGCTGAGCGAGCTGGCGGTTAGGGGTTCTTCTCAGATCAAAGTTTTGGACGACGAGGAGATAGAAGGAATGAGGGTTTCCTGCAAGCTCGGTCGGGAAGTTTTGGACGAAGCTGGAAAAGCTTGCGAAGTTGGCGTCACAACGGCGGAACTCGATCGCATCGTTCACGAAGCTTGCATCGAGCGCGACTGCTATCCGTCACCCCTGAATTATCATCAATTCCCCGCGAGCTGTTGCACTTCGGTGAACGAAGTCATTTGTCACGGCATACCGGACAAGCGACCTTTGGAAGACGGCGATCTCTGCAACATCGACGTAACCGTGTATCATCGCGGTTTTCACGGCGATCTGAACGAAACCTTCCTCATCGGCAACGTCAAACCCGAAGTCCGGAAACTGGTAGAAGTCACTTACGAGTGCCTCTCAAAAGCTATCGACATTGTACGCCCAGGAGAGAAGTACAAGGAAATCGGCAATGTCATACAGAAGTACGCGCAGGCTAATGGATTCAGCGTCGTTCGCAGCTACTGCGGACACGGAATTCATCGACTCTTCCACACCGCGCCCAACGTACCCCACTACGCTAGTGAGTTTTCGCCCGATCGGATCTTGCTTCCTTTTTTCTCCTTGAAATCGTCGTTGCGGTAGAAGCACTTTTCAAAAGACTTTATTCCGAGACAATACTATTCGATGTCGCGAGGCTGGGTATGTCCCGGATAATACATCGGTTCTTTCGGACTTGACGACTCTTTCTCTCGGACAGACCCGAGCCGACTTTTTCCTCATTTCGCTTTTGGATTCGTAGATGAGGATTTTCAAATTCGTTTCGAAAGCTAAGCCGAAAATGTTGGTTTCAGAAAACAAAGCGGTAGGCATAATGAAGCCTGGGCATTGTTTCACGATCGAGCCAATGATATCTCAGGGGACATGGCGCGACGAAACATGGCCGGACGATTGGACAGCGGTGACCGCCGATGGCCAATGGTCCGCCCAATTCGAGCAAACTTTGCTGGTAACCGAGAACGGATGTGACGTTCTAACGAAACGTCGCACCAACGACGGCAGGCCTTGGTTCATGGATCGTACGTTATAACGACTAAGAATGGACACCGACCGACAAAAAAGGAAAAACGAAAATAACGGAACGAAGCGGAGAGTCGAACGTTCGCGAGAACATTAAAACTCAAAAATTCAAGCCAACCTTGAATTTCAATCGAACTTTCGTTTCGAACCTCCGATCGTTTTCGATCTCTCGAATATCGAAATCTCCCCCCTCTCGGAAAATACAATACGATTCGTGACAATGAAATTTGAAAATCGTGAGATTCAACGACGACTTCTCGAAAGATCGTACGTGCCTTGTACAATAATCGCACCGATTGTACAACCTCCCTTTCGTCGATTTCTATCTTTCGTGTACATACTGCCTTGCGAATCCCCACTTCTCAACCCCAAAATATCCGACCCTCGAAAAAAACGCTTCCGTCGTTGAAAGCGCGAGCTCGGCCAATCGGCCGAGGCCGTTTTTCAGTGCGTTGTCGGGGGAATTCGGACAAAAATATGTCAAAACGGCGAAACGATTTTGCCAGCTAAAATTCGTTGGAAAGCTGTTTTATCGACCGAAGATAATGGAGTTGCTTTGATTTTCAACGATGAAAACGCGCATTTTTGCGGGTACTTCGGCCCGTGTCAAAAATATTCTACAATAATCTATACACGGTGCGTTTCTCTCGTATCCAGGCGATTCGATAAAAAGACAAACGATCGGTCAATCCCGAGAGGAATAATTCTTCAAGCCTCTGCGAAAAGTCGGTTGAAACAGCTTCGACGATGATCCAATAAATTACGCCAGTAATAAATCGATTTGGTAATTTCGTGACAATTAAGGAGTATATTATTCTTGGCAGCAGGAACGGTCCCGAGTTCTAACGGAACGCTCCGTATATTTCCGTGTTGATTCGCGACTACTGGAGTTCCCTCTGACTTTCTCGGTGACGAAAAAGAAACGTCGCCCGAAAAAATTCTCCCCGAACAAATTTTTCTCGGAAAACTTTTTCCGAAACATTTTTTAATTTTCCAATTTTTATTTTTTCAATTGCAAATTTCGAACTTTCAGTTTATCCATTCTTCATTTTTTTTGTACAAATAATTTTCATAAATCATTCGACGAAAATATCGAACGAAAATTTGCCAACACATTTGCGTTAGAAATATTTCCTCGAAACATTTTTCCTTTCAAATAAAAAAAAGTGTCCGTCGCTAAAAAATAACGAGGACGCGGACTGTCTTTTGAAAATGGACGATACGATTCAAGGGAACGCCAGTGGTCGCGATTCGCCGGGTATACAAATATATATATATATATATATATATATATATAAACATATAGAAAGACGTATTAATTTATTTGGATGTCGGGCGTGCGAGACGTTGAGGGGAGGTCCGTAAAACACGAGGAAAACGATAAAGCCTCCTTTACTCGAATCGACAAAACACAAATAAATACATAATTAAGATCTACGGAATAAATAATAATCTCTAAAAGATCGATAACGGATCGAGCGCTCAACCGCTTTTCGATCGATCGAACGTTCAGTCAATAAATAATGATCCGTGTGGATAAAAAAAAAGAATACAGCGACGTATTTACAATGAGAATTATTCGTTTCGTTGTTGTTTGTTTGTTTTTTCTTGGCGAAACAGTCCGGAAATCATAGCGCCTTGCTTTTAGAGGTCAGACGAGTTCCGAATTCCGTTTTCGGATTTTCCTCGTGGCTGGTTCCGGTCGATGAAACGGTCGTTCGGATATTGGACCGATCGAGGCTCTCCGAATTATCGTAGTCGTAATCCTCGCTCGTGTTTTCGGGGCTCGCGATAGCCCGTTGACCGTTATCCTCGGTGTATTCCTCCTCCGAGTCCGGCACCATTATTCTCATGGGTCGGTCGCTCCTGTCGTCTTCCGGCTCGGTCTCGCGGCTCTCCTCTTCCGGTTCCCGCGGATCCCCGAGTCTCTGCTTCTCGTAGCGATCTTTCGGCTCCTGCTGAACATTCCGAGTCGTTCACGCTCAACAAGGTTTCCTTCGACGAAAGGATCGATCAATCGGGGCCAATTATATTTTTTAAAAATCTACGATCAATCTACGAAACATCGAAAATTGTATCTTAAAAAATACGAACGAGCCAGCATTTTATAAATCATAAAACGATACTTCGGGAGGCCCGAGATACAACGCGATTTTAGGGAATCCCGTCGAAACGAGGACGATGACCACTGACCTCCTCCGCCGAGCCTCGAATATTCCCGATCGGCTGAGGCTCTCGAATCCGCTGTCGCTGTCGGAACCGTCTCTCGTAGATACGTTGTTCGTACTGGTTTTGCTGTTCCTCGTATCGTCGCTGATCGTACTCTCGGCGTTGCTCCTGATGATCGAGGGGTTCTCGGTCGTGCTCGTAACGTTCATCGTCCTCCTCGTAGGGTTCCCGCTGTGACTCGTAGGGCGCGTCGTCTTCCCGGGGTTCGTTGACTTCGTAGTCGCCGCCGTCTTTGTGATTGGCCGGCATCGGTTGATCGTTCTGAGGTTCCTGTTCTTCCAAGTTTAGCCGTTGCTGTTGTTGCTCGCGCAGACGTTCGATCAACCGACTGTTGACGTTACCGGCCGCGGCGAGGGCGGCCAGTTTTTCGGCGGCCTCTTTGTTGGGCAGTGTAGCGAAGAATTCGCCGGAAACGCCGCCCTCGTCGTTTACTTTGTCGTAATAAGCGTTTTGGTCTTTCCGATTGGCTTCTTCGTACTCGATGTGGTTTTCGGCTTGATCGGTGGCTTCGGGATTTCTATAGCTGATGATACCCTTTCGAGGGTAGTCATTGGGGATTGGAACGCTACCGGCGACTTCCGGTTCCAAGTTGTAATCGGCCGTTACTCTGCCGGATCCGTAATCTTGATCGATCAATATTTGCTGATGTTGCGACTGGTGGAACTGCTGTTGGTGGTGTTGCTGTTGCTGTTGCTGCTGCTGCTGCTGCTGCTGCTGCTGCTGCTGCTGTCGTTTGTTCGCTTGCTCGTCGTAATTGAACGAGTGCATTTGGGGTTGGGAAAAGCTCGTAACGTCACCGTTCGGCTGGAAAAGCTGGCCCAATTGCTGCTGGAGGATTTGCCGATGCAGTTGACTCTGCTGGCCATTGGGGTAACCGTCGGTTGCCCGCTGATGCGGAAAACTGTTGAGAAGGTCGTACAACTGGGTGACCGATAACGGCGGACCCGCCGGAGCTGGATGACCAACGTGCAGGTCCGGAACCAATTGGCCCAGGGACGACGGCGCTTGCGCCGCGCTACCCGGAAATCCAACGTGGAGCGAACCGTGCAAGTTCGTTTGCATCGGCTGATTCGGGAATTGCACGGTTCCGGATATCAAACCCGGCTTCAACGGACTCGCCGGACCACCCTGGTTCGCGTACAACTCGTTCGTTTGAACGTCCAAATTCGGCGACGCCGATAACCTCGTTCCCTCGAAATCCGAGGTGTAATACGTCGGCTGTACCGTCTGATAATCACGCGTGCCTATCTCGTTCGTTTCCGTAACCTCGTACTGGTTCCGCGTCGATGACGGACTCGTCGTTGTCCTTTGAGGCGACGGACTGGTCACCAATGTACCGAACGCGTAGTTCGTACCCGGAGTCCCTGCAAATTTCACCGGCTGGAAAAATTATCGTTTTACCGAAGACCGCGATCGGAGAATCGATCGAACGCTGGAGACACGGTTGTTCGAACGGAGCCTGCGACCGAACGGATTCGGAAGGCTCGAGCCGGCCGACGAACTTTTCGAACGAACTCGTCGAATCTTTGTAAAAAGATTTTTTGAAAGAAGTTTCCAACTCGAGCCGAGCCGGAAAGTTGGTAAACCGAAATTCGCGGACTCGGGTGTTTCCTCGTCTCTCGTGACGCGATCTTCTTCCGAAAGAATATTTTTTTTTTTGCGGAACGGCTCGAGAAACGCGTCGAACCGGACGTTTCGACTATTCGTTCGTCGAGCGGTCCGTCGCTTCTCACCTGGGTGATCGGCGTTGTACCGTCCGTCGTTCGCGTACCGATGACGGATCGGTTGGTCCTCGCGGGCGCCTCCCGAGGGATTACTCTCCAGCAAGTTGTACGGCTTATCGGCCAAGCTGAGATTCGGCGCCGGAATGGTGTGAATCGCTCCTTTGTCGTCGTCCGTTCCACCCCTGTGAGTCGGAGGCACGACCGCCTGTTCCGGCCGGTATTCGGGACTGTACTCGGGCACTTTGTTCATCGAGTGGAATTCCTTGACCGGTGGCCTCTGAGGCAACACCGCGTGGCTGTTGATCACACCCACGACCGGAATTTGATTCTTCCAGGCCGTTGGCACCGCGTTGTAAACCGGAGGACGTCGAATCCTTTCAACCGAGGAACAACCGGGGTCAAGCGCCCGCTCGAGCAACGTCGCGTTCCGAAAAGCCGCGTCTTTTTTTAACCGACCCTTTTTTTTATCGTTTCGCTCGTTTCGGTTATTCTTACAATTGAGCGGTTCGTTCGACGTTCCTGGATTTTTCAAAATTTCAACCAACTATGGGATTCTTGAACGATTGATATTTTAGACTTACTGAAACGTTCGTGTTTCTGGAATTTTCGGGTTTTTAGAGCTCGAACTGGAAAACACGCGAGTCCCCGAGCATCATTCTAGCGATTGAAAATTATGTTTTCGGCAACTCCGACGTATCATTTTGGCATCTCTGAAATATACTTTCAGGAATTCCGTAAACTATTTTTTTATCCTCCAAGTATGATGTTTGCTCGTTTGAAAACTTTAATAATAATAATTGAATAATTTTAAATATTCTTCGGAAAATTGTAAAGTCGTTTAATCCGTTATCTCTTCGAGATCCGTTGGTTCGGAATGCCTCCGATAATCGAAACGACGCTTCCCGTCCCGTCCGTGACGGAAGAGTAACAACGGATCTTTAAAAAAATAGAAAAGTGGAAAATCCGTACCGATAATTGGGCGGTTTGTAGAGGGGTCTCTTGTGTCCGTGATTGGTATTGCCAACGTGTATGGTATTGCCCATCGACATTCTGTGATTGATCGGCCACGATTTTTTGTAGATTTGATTGGGCTGCTGGGAGGACGGCGGTGGCGGTCTTCTCATTTTGTATCTGGCTTCCGAGAGGCAGATGCACAATCCCAATAACAGCCACGTCATCCGGCTGACCCCCTTTTTTCAGGATCGACAGAAAAAACGCACCCGTCGTTTTACAAGCTCGGACAACGTCCTCGTCGCTTTCTCGTTTCTCTCTTCCTCTCTTCGTCCCCGCTAATCGTCAACGTTTCAATCGTCAGTTCGTTCGGTCTCGTGTGGGTTACTTTCTCGATTATCATTTTTCTCCTCGTCGTCGTCGTCGCCGCTAATCGTCAACCTTTCGATCAGCGGTTGGGTGAGAAAGAAAATGAAGATTCGCGAGTGGAGCGTCGATGAGAGGAAGAGAGAGAGAGAGAAAAAAGGAAAAAGAAAAGAGTTCCAAGGTGAGCGACTGACAGTTTCCCCGTTGGAGAACTACCGTGTTCGGAACGAGCGATACGTGCGCGCGTGAACGAGAAGAGCTCTCTCTCTTGAGAGAGAGAGACTCAAAGGGGTCGAGGACGGGACCGGAAGTGAGGTCCGGCTTGCCTTCTCTCTTACGGTATCTCGTGTTCGCACGTACCCGACTATCCTCATCAAACGCGTCCTTACCCGTGCGATCCATCGAAAAGAATACGGGACGAGCGACCATACGAAACAAGAAAAATGTGATTCGCGAGCGAGTTTCGCGTACAGGGTGCGTCCGATCGACCTTTACAATCTCTCGAATTCGAAATTCCGGGCTACGATGAAAAATCTTTGAGTCTTTATTCTCTCGAATTTTTCGGTTCGACCTTGGGTGTAATCGTCAAGGTCGCGACAAGGTCGCGACAAGGTCGCGACAAGGTCGCGTCAGGGTCAACCTCGCAAATTCGCCAGACGAAACGAATCCGAATGAAAATTTAACGAGACAAAATCGAGACAAAATCGAGACTAATCTCCAAACGAATCGGGACGAAAAAAGAATCGTTCGACGGGTCGGGAAACCCGGTGTAGAAATTGACGCGTACGCGAGGAGTACGAGTGTCGAGCGAGCGCGGCATGCGGCAGTAGCGCGTTCGGCGGTCGTCAAAGTGGGACACTCGGTGTTCCACATCCGATCCGGCGACGCGGGAAAACCGACGAGGTATCTCCTCGACGAACGGAGCGAACTCGTTCTTGCGACTCCCGCCTCCCACTGATCGCGTCATCGTGAAATTCTCCCTCCGTTTATCGCACCGAAAAGCCGTCGAGATAAACGAGAAGAAAATCGTATTCGTAACGCCCGTAATAGGAAAAACGAATCAAAAATAGCAATCGATTAACAACACTAATGATTCATAAATCATTTTAAAAATAATAAACCAGCGATAATTTTGATAATAATTCAATAGCAGGGAAGCTCCAAGGATCTCTGCCTCGCGGACTACCTTTATTTATCAATTATTGATTATTGATTATCATTAATGATTCATTCATATTTTTCTTGTCTTTTTTGATGCGATTATAAATTCATAAATAATTATAGGCATCGATGAGAATACAAATAATTATTATTATAGTTGACGAAACACGATTAGTGATTGTTTGGGTTCGTTTGGGGTGTCCGTTCGTTCGTTCGAACGAACCTAAACAAACTCGTGTTACCAATTTGATAATCGTTTCATCGAAAAAGGAACTGTCGATCATTATTATAATTTATGAATTGTAACAAGTATTATAGAAATTGACTTTTACGATGAAAAACTGATGAAAATAAATTTTTCTCGATGATAAAGTAATAATAAAAGCGGCGGGATTAAATTCAACAAGATCGATGATAAACCAATTCGAGATTGATAATAATTGGAAGAACGGGGACGGTTATCGATACCGAAGGATCGTCGACGATGTTCACTCACCTCCATGATTATCCGGTAAGGCGCTCGTACTCCTCGTGATCGAAGAACGGATGAATCGTTTCGTTTGTTTCTCGTGCCAGGATTGATCGTGAATCGATCGACCGGAAGTTGAAGGATTCGCGCGGCGTACTCGAGTGTACGGCCGAGAGTTCGGATTTCCGATCGTCGAGGCAGCGTTTATTGCTCGGTAAGGAAGCACTTTTCGTTCTGCACGCAATTAGGTCATTGTCCTTCATTTATACTCCGGTCTGGCGAACGTATCTTCCTCGAGTGAAGAGCGTTATAACTCGTGCCGTCGTATCTCCTACCCCGACCGGCCTCTCGTTTCTTCGTGCCTTCTCTCTTTCTCTTTCGCTCTTTCTCCGATTCTCCGTCGCATTATTTTTCAAACGAGTTTTCCAATTTTCACCCAATGGAGGAATAAAAACGTCCATCGATCGTAGTCGCAACGGCCGTTCAATTTTCCAACGCGAACGATTCATTGAACGTTCGTTTCCCAAAAATAATGATTAATCGTTGAGAAATCGTTTCATTTTTACAAACCAACGTTGACAATATTTTTTTTCCAAATTTAATTTTACGAAATTAATTTCGGTTCGACAAAATAATTATTATTTTTTTACAATTGTCATTTTTACAAAATAATTATGTATTTTACTGATTTTCATTATTTCGGTACTCCCGGACTATTGAAATAACGAGGGTTTGAAATTTTATTTAAAAAAACATGGAAATTTACTTGAATAAACATTTTCAGCCGGTCTCACTTTCGACTGAAAATAAATAAGTACGCGACGATCGGTTTATCGTTAAATAATTCTAAACGTTCATATTAATTACTATATGACTATAAAAATTAACGTTTGCGATAAAACGAATAACAAACTTCGTTTATATCACGAATTAATAGTACAAATTTTCGTCATAAAATCGGTTACAAAGATGTATTTTAGGGATAAAATAATTACAAAAGCGAAAACGATGAATTCGTACATTCTATTGTTGGAAGTGAGACCGGCGAGGTGCGCGAGAGACTCTCGAGAGCGTGCGTCGACCCGTGACGTCGAGCGGTGTCACGCGAACCAGTTACGAACCAGTTTTGTGAACGAATCCGACACGGAGGCAAGTGTCAAGGAACAACTTATTTTCCCCGTTCGATTTTCGATGAATTTTTTACGTTTTTTTTTTGTTCGCTCCGAGCTACGAAAAAGCGTTTATCAGGCATACTTCGCGTTTCGAATTTAAATACCGCCGTTCGACCCAAAATGGAATTTCACTCATTATTTCTATTTGCGTCGAAGAGGTTTTGAATAATTGTTGCAAGTATAATTTTTTTAACGATTGCTCCTGAAACAAACCCAAGCAAAAATATAATTCTTCAAAAAGAGAATCAACGAGTCGAAAAAAAATGCCACGTTCGGAGAAATATTACAAACGACTGAAACAAATCTGTAAATAAACCACGAATGAAAATAAATAACATCTAAAAATTTCGGATAATCTCTGTAACGCGAGGAGGCGAGCAACGTTGAAAAAAAAAAAAACAATTTTGAAAAAAGAAAAAATCGGTACAAACCGCATCGATCGATCGTTAATTTTTGACGAGCGGGTACGCCGAGTTTGCATTATCGTAATCGATCGATGACTTCTCTCGATCCTCCTTTCCCTCGTTGTTCCTCCGAGCGTCACGAGGAACGAGGAGAATTCGCGATTAGCAATCGATAATGGAAAACCGAACGGTGAACAGGTGGAGAGTCTCGCGGCTCGCAAAAGTATCGACGCTCGATGCCGCGCGTATCGGGAGTCTGTCGAGAGTCTTCGTTGATCCAGTGACCCAGTAAAACGACTTCTCTCTTTCTCTCCTCGTGCCTCCCTCTTTCTCTTTTTCCCTCGCCCGTGTTTCTACCAAAAAGTTTCCAGACCCTTTTAGGACCGACGTTTCGAACCCTCGAAACCGTCGCGGCTGTCACACCCTAGTCACTCACCCTCCCAGCTTTGTTACATTTTTCCAAAAATTAACGAAACTTCGATCGTCCCGTATGTTGATGATTTATTTCATTTTTTTTTGTTTTTCCAATTTAAGCTCGCAAGATTAGACGAAAATTTGACTAAAATTAATGTTATTCGAGTTTGTTTGTGTTGATAATTAGTCATCGATGTGATTTAACGATTGTTCAAAATTATACACGATCGCATTAATGATAATACAATTTTAATGCACTCAAAATTATTCGATTGAATTAATAAAAAACAAAATGTTCAACGTTCAGATCTACGCGAATAATTCGTTCGATCTTTTATTTAGACGTTGTATTACTCTTTTTCAAATAATACATGTTGCTTTTGTTTTTTCAACTTGTGTCTTGAATTTTGAATTTGAAAAAATGCGAGTTTCGGTCGGGCTCGAGAAGAGAAAAAGAGAAAAAGAGAAAAAGAGAAAAAGAGAAAAAGAGAAAAAGAGAAAAAGAAATGGAAATTGCTGGAATCGCGGGTTTGAGGTTCGGAGACGCGAACGGAGCCGCTTAGCGCGTTTGCCTCGCGTAAACGGACGACCCGGTAATGCCGTTTGAATATTAATCAGCAGTGAAATTTCATCTCTAATGTGGCATGAACGAGACCCGAGTAATTCGAGTCGAATGTTTACCAAGCTCGTACAAACGTACACATCGAGCAAAGATGTTCATTCGTCTCGAAGGAACGTCAAAGGACGTTGCGGTGGAAAGTATACTCGATGCGTCCCTTAAATAGCTCGACTCGCGGTATTTCAGCCCTTTGAATCAACTCGAGGTCTTTCGAGCTGAACGATTCAACGAGCCCGCGCGCAGCTTCGAATTCCATTCGGTTTCTCGACCCAACTATTTTGTTTTTCATTAATCAATTGTCTCTCAATTATTAATCAATTGTTTTAAAGAATCGGGTTTTATTATAATTACATTAACTTTATAATTTATCATTGGATTCGATTATACTTGTATTAACTTTAATTCATTCAAGTATAAGTATTAATGCGTTCGTTCAATCGTGATAACATCGATTTGTCGCATCACTGCGGTTTCATTGTTTTACCATTTTTTCGAATTACAAAAAGTCGTTTCTCGAAGAATATTTATTTTTTTTTAATTTTTACATGTTTTTATTTAACTTTTTATGAAACGACATATATATATATATTTAATTTTCCTCGAAATCACGAGAAAAAAACATCGCGAGCTCGGCACGAATATTTTTCGATTGCGCGTGAAATTCCAAAATCGTCGTTACACTCGGATCGAAAACATTTTTTTTCAAAATCGATGTTTTTCCGTTTTCGTGACTTTTTGATGGAAAAACATCTAGTGGATTCCGCTCGAAATTGGTAGATGTAAAATGTAGATGCGGAGATTCGAGTCAAGGATGTTATCTATGAAAGTCAGACGAACGGATCAGGGAGTACGAGCCTCCGATGTTCCGTTGTCGGAGATCCGGTTGACCGAGATGCCGAGCAGTGAAACTCCTCGAGTGCGCATGATCGATACACGCGACTACTCGGACTCTCGTGCGGATCCTCGATGCTCGCGAGCACGGCCAATTACAAACAAAAAACAATTTTTCAAATCTTAATCAAGAAAAACAATCTTTTAATCTCAATTTTAAACGAACGATCTTTTTATCTCGATTAAACAAAATTCTTTTAATTAACAAAAAGAAACGTTCTTTCAACGAAAAATCTTAAAAGTAAAAAAAAAACCGTCGCTTCGAAATAAAACACTACAAAAATTCCCTACACTGAAATTCACCAGCGAGGTGTCGGGGGAAAATATTACCAATTTTTTTTTTGTTTTTTTTTAACATGTTTGTAAAATTTTGATTTCGAGAGAAAATGGCGGAAAAATTATAATTGAAAAAAAAAATGTTACTCGCGTTATTGTTTTGATTTAGTGTTATTTTGGAGGTGAAAAATCCGAGAAACTAGGAACTATCACTTACCGGTAAAATCGATGGCTCGCGTATCGACCAACGTGCGCGAGGAAAATTGCGGCGATTAGTTTTCGATAATTCCACCAGGATGCACCACGAGGACTTGCTTCGGACTTGCGTCAGAGGTAACTTCGAAAGATCTATTTTTTAAATAAAAAACTAGTGATGTTTATTTTATTGAAAAAAAAAATGTTAATTTTTTTGGACAAAGAGATTCGTGTTTTCGTAATTGATATTTTGGATTTTCTAAATAAATAATTATCATTTCGGTTTAGAAAACGAAGTACTTATGTTTTCGACCTCACGATGTTTAAAAAAAAAGGTAATTGTTTTCGAAAAGAACACGCAAAAAAACAATTTTTAAAAACAATCATTTTTCAGTTCCACCCGTTTTCAGGACCAAAAACAGTGTTTTGTTTTTCTTCAATTTTTTATATAATTTTTTTTAACAATATCACATAATTTCTAATAATATTGACTAAAAAATAAAATTATTCTTACGTCTCCTCGATGATACGACTCGCACGTAAAAAAAAAATGTACAGCAAACGAGACACAATCACGCATTACTCGCGTCTTATCGATAACTTAAATATTTGCCATGTGAACACATTTTTTACGTATCGATTTTCACCAACCGCAACAATTATCGGGCTCGGAAAAAATAGCAATTCAAGCGCGAACTTAATTCGCGATATCGTCCAAACTCCAAGTTCATTATTTCGCGACTTGTTGTTTTTTTTTAATCACTAAAACTTAGGGTGAATTTATTTGAGGTCTGAAAAACGTCTGCACTCCGGCGTCCCCTTAAATCAATCATTCGTATCGTACACTCGTTCGTTCTTGGATTCGTGACGACCCGTTGCACGGTACGCACTTTTTTCAAGTCCCTTCGAAGCCTCTTCAACGATCACGAATCTCAGTTACGAAATCGGTATCGAAATGCACGATAGAGCATGGGGTACGGATAGTACGTGTACGAGATTATCACTGCAAAACATAAGAAAACAAAGTTCTTTCAATGAAATTATCTATCAATCGTTGAATTTCTTATCAATTATGCTCAGTCAATTTTTTTTTTACAATTCAATGAAAATTTACCAATTTTTCATTAATTATCCTCAGTCAGTTTTATTTCGAAAATTCGATCAGAAATCAGCAATTTTTTATAAAATATTCACGACGCGATTGAACAAAGAAATTTGAATATGAATGTTCGAATCTTGAATAAATTCTTGTCAACGACACGAGGAAATTGAATGAAAGCTTTTATTATCTAATTATTCAAATACTTATCGAAATTAAATATATTATTTTTTTAATGCAGTAAATTCATAAATAATATAATTAATCGATAATATTGATATACAAGTGTGTGTGTATAACTATATACATCTTATTTTCTCCGCAAATTAAGTGCAAAGAATAACTGGCGCGCGGTTTATTTTTTTATTATTCCGGTTGGTGAACCCTTCAAATGACTACAATCTGAGCAATCGAATCTCTTCGTACGAAGCATCGGTGCGACAATCACCGGAAGGAAAAAAGGACTTTCGTCGAGCCCGAGAGAGAGAGAGTGCGCGTGTACAAGGAGAGAGTGCAAACGTGATTTATGAACAAGAAAAAAGATAAATAAATACACTAATTTAGACACACACATACACGTATATAATTCACACGGTGTAACAAAGAAAAAGTGGGAAAGAACGGAGGGAGAGAGAGAGAGAGCAGCTTCGATGCGAACGATGCGACAAACTCCGGTAAACCGCCTCCACCAATTTTCATACTTTCGCCTCGCTCTCGATTATTGGACGCGCTCTCGATTATTGCGACGGAAGTAAGACATCCGCGAACCCGAGCCACGACGCACGGTTGCTCGGCCAACTGGCAAGAAGGAAGTCGACTCGTATCATTTACCAGACTCGACTGGAATTCATTCACTCGACTCGACTTGACTTCGCATCACCCGACTCGACTTAATTTTACTCGACCCGACTCGACACGTGTGTAGGTAATTTTAAAAAATGACGATTAAACGTATTTTTTGGAGCGACGGATTCGCCACGAAGACGAAACAACGACACGGTACTCCGATCGTCGTCCGGTTTTAATTGACGCCTGGAGGTAGCGTCGAGCGGATAGTTCGTTTTTAACGAGCCAGTGGAGAAACGTCGGCCAGTTTCGCGGGACCGCGAGTCTACAACGGGGATACGCGGAAAGAGAGAATCGGAATTAAAAAATGAAAGTAAGAACGAAGAGGAGGACGCGTTAAACGCGCTTTCGAGGTGGCTCGTGTGGAACGACCATGATTATCGGGTCTTTCTCGAGGCCTTGAAATCGCGCATCGAGGGTACCGCTCTCCGCCGGCTCGTCGCTACTTCCGGTACGACTCGAACCTCGTCGCACCGCGATTCTTTCGTTTCCAGGACTCGTCTGTACGCTCAACGCTTTCGTCTCGCATTTTTACGACCTTCCGCTAAAACATTTTTGCCAAATTTTGCATTATTGCATTTTTCCATTTGTTCTGTTACTTAATTTTGTACGACTTTGAACCTCGCGTTTGAAAATTCAATTCAGCGGTGATCGCTCTCCGATCGCTTTCGATCGCGGGATCAACGATTCGATTATTCGAATATTTTCAATTGTCTCGATTATTTCGATCGTTCGAAGGATTCAAATTTTTTGAACGATCGTAAGGAATTCGAACGTTTTTCGATTCGTTAAAAATTGCGATCCGGAAGATTCGAATTATTTCGTAAGAGACGAACGGCGCTGATCGCCGCATCGGCGCGACTTTACCTTCGCGATTTTGTTCGCGCTCCGCGCTTTCTTCCCTTGCTTCAATCTCGCCACCGTTCTCGCGTCCGTCGCGTTCCTACGTCCCGGTTAGCCTTCCGTTCGTAGATCGGTATCCAACCGAGCGTTGGATCGTTGCTCCGCCGAGAAGGGCCATTTTCCTGAAGGGTGGTACGGGCCTCGCGGCCGTTCGTCTCCAGACGCCGAGAAGGGCCGATCCCCCGGAAGGGCCGAGAACGGCCGATCCACCCGCCGAAGGGCCGTAAAGCCCCGCTCCACCGAAGGAACCGTAAACGCCCGAATCACCGTAAGAACCGTCAAGGGCCAATCCCGAAGGGCTCTCGAGGGCCGTTCCTCCGGGAGGCCCGTGAACGGCCGATCCACCGAAAGGGCCGTAAACGAACGATCCGGTGGAAGCTGCGCGAAGGGCCGACCCCGACGGACCGTTGATTCGGTAATCCTGAGGCAAGATCCCACCGGGACTGGTTTGACGAACGATCGTGACGTCCGGCCGACCAGGCCCGTAAAGATGTTCCTCGGTGTTCCCCAAAAGGGACACTTCGAACGGCCGGTGCCCGCTACCTTCGTAATAGAGGTAGTTTCCGGCTAGCGGTGATTTCGAAGTATCGTCCAGTGAATCGAGAACGTTGCGGATCCGGACTCCCAACGACCGATGACCGTCCAGGCCGATCGGCCGATCGTTGCTCGATTGGGACGAAAATTCCAATTTCTTTCCGTAAGAATCGTAGACCTCGCCGTTTGAACTGTACCCGTTGTAATTGCTCCCGTCGGCTGGGTCGTCGCTCAGCGGAAGACTCCCGTAACCGTACGTTGGCCCGTTCGATCGATGATCGTTGATGCCCGATTGGTCGTTCGAATTTTCCTCACCGCCGTGATCGGTTCCTCCGTGATGATGACGATGATCGGGCCAGTCTTGCAACGTTGACCGGCCCGAGTTCAATACTCCAATTATTTTTGCAACGGTCGTCGTTCCCTCGACCGGCCCTCCGAAACTATCCTCGAGCGCCGACAAATTTGACTCGCCGTTGTCGCTCGATAATCCGTTCTTCTCGTCGCTCGGTTCGGGACTCGTCTCCTTCGAAATCGCCACGCCTGGCTCCGCGTCCCCCTCTGTAAACGTTACGTCGGTCAGTCCGGTCCTTTTTCATCTTTTTTTTTTAGTTTTGTTATTTTTTTAGTCCACCTTTTTTTATCGGGCTTCGTAGACCGGCTCTTCTTTTTTAGTCTAGTCGTTAGTTTTTTTTCTTCCTCGAAACTCCGATCTCTCGTTCCCTCTCTGAGCCAATTAAAATATTATCCTCGACGATTTCGAATTTTTTTTCGAGCTTTTGCTCGAAAACGATCGTTTTTTGTTACTCGAGTGCCCGATTGGGAAACGACTTTTACGAGGAGGTCCGATGAATTTTACGGTTGCCGATCTGTGAAAATCGTTCCTCCAGTTTCGGTGGATCTTTCTTTCAGTTTTTGACGCTCAAGGGGGTGACCGAGACGATCGGGATCGCTCCCCGGACGTTCCGCTCGTTTCTAAAAAGATACTTGGCTCAAAGTTGACGAAGCATCGACGATTCGGCGAGGTGAAATTTCGTTGATTCGTTGTTTCATTTAAAATTCTTTTCGATTCGTTAATTTTGTTAATACCTTTAATCGCGAGGACGTTAGGCTCATCGGTGAACGCGTACTTACCCAAAGTACCCCAGTAACGCATCGAGAATTCTTCAGAGATACGTTTCGATGATTAATCAATTTGTCAAAAATTCATTTCAATCGTCGCCCCCTCGAGGAGGAGGATTTTCTTCCGAGCTTCCCTCGTTCGAGGGAACGGCGAGGACGTTTTTCCGAGCGTCAGGCTCAGTTATAATTTAAACAAAAAATTTTTAACTACTTTGATCGGTCGAAAAATGTGATTGTTCGTTAAAAAAAATGTCGTTGGCTAATCGCGACGATTAATCGGTCGATCAAAGACCACTCTTCGTAACGTTTTTAATAAGGAAGACGTTTGTTCATCCTTGTCGACCGAGTCGATCCTCCGGGTTAAAAAGAATCGTGAAAAAAGCGCCGGCGAAAATTTCGTGCGAACAATTTTAGGAATAATGAAAAAAAAACAATAAAAATAACGGTAGTTATTCGGACATACGGAAAAGGAGCACCGAAGCGCAAGACAAAGCCCCAATGAAAGCGACGAGCGAAACGCGCGTCGGAAACGTGCGCGAAATTGACAGTGGCCAAGCTCGAGTCGTATTCACGTACCGTTGGAGGGGGCCGCGTAGCTCGAAGGGTCCGCGTCGTAGGCGTCGGCCGGAGCAACGTAGGCATCGGCACTCGGGGGTGGTCCGTCATAAACGTGATCGATTACTGCTCGAGAATATCAATTATCGTTTATTTACGCTCCGCTAACTTTTAACAAGTAAATTCGTTAGAGCGTTGTTCGTTCGTGTATTTACCGGCTCATCCGCGTATCGCCCGGGTAATACGAATAATTGTTACAGCGATAATATTGCGCAGCGATATTTTCAAAATGATCGTATCAATGATAACGAACGTGTATTCAAGCACGAACAATATTGAACAATAATTGGTACTATTACTCGTAACGACTCGATTCAATAATTAGATTTTTCACGCGCCCCCTCCTTTTCTCGTACAATTCAATTTTTACGTGTTTACGCGAAGAACGTAAAAATAATATTTGTATTAATAATTCGCGTTACAACCGGTAACGATGAAAAGTAATAACAAAAATAGATTCAAAAAAATGGAGGGCCTTCTCAAAATGACTTTCGTTCGTCGGGGTACTCGTTCGTCGAATCGATCGATCGATTTTTGAATAAATTTTCGCGGAAAGGATCGATCCTTTCTCCCGTTTGTTTCGAACCGCGGTAGAAAACGAGGAGAAACTTTGAAAACGAAAAAATAGTAGCGACTCACTCGGAGGTTGGCCGTGCGGGGGGGCTCCGTAGGTATACGAGGGGGGTCCGTAAAGAGGTTTTCCCCCGGCGACGATGGCACTACTGGCGAGCGATTTGCCGAGAGAGGCGATCGCGTCACCGGCGGAGGATACGAGACGGCCCTTGGCCGCAATGAGCGATCCGCCGCCCTTGACGATCGCGCCGCCCCCGGCGATCGCCCCACCGCCGATCGCTTTGATCGCTTGTATCAGCGTGTTGATTATCGCCTTCTTAAAGTCCCAAATTCCGAACTCCTTCTCGCGCTGTTCAAACGTTATTCGTTATTGCCGATTCTCGAAACGAGTCTCATTTTTTTCAAGAGCCTCCTTCGCAACGAAGCTCACCCGCGTCTCTCGAAGGTAGCGGGAGCCTCGGGAGTCTCGACTCTTCGACAATGTTACGATCGATCGTTCGTTCGTTCATTCTCAAAATTGACAAAAAATTGATATTGCACGATCGTACGATCGAACGCTCGAATAATTCAACGAAAATGGAATAACAAAAAATGGCGAGAGCGGTACGATCGCGCAACGGAGCGGCAACGCGAAAAAGCGACGGACGGGCGATGGAAGTAAGGAGGTTACTAACCGGCTGGCCGTAAGGTTCGTACTCGTGCGGCGCGTTCGAGGCCGAGAGTCCGGAAACACCCCGGGAAAGGCCGCTAACCGCACCGACCGCGCCCCCGATAACTTTATTCGCTATTCCGGAAATAAACGACCGCTTTGACCTGTCTCCCGCAGGAGCGGCGTACCTAGGATCCCGAAGGAACTCCGACGCCGTTCCTCGGAGCTCCTCGATCCTCGAGCGCGCCTCCTCCGGAAGTTCGGCTCCGGCCTCGACTTCCGGCGAGTCTCGGCTTCTCGGCGACTCGTCGCCCTCCGTGTACCCGGGCGCTCTCCTTCCTCCGAACGTCGGTGCTCCTTCCAACCGCGGTGCCGCGAGCCTCGACGAGTCGATCCTCCTTTCCGGACTCCCCGTATCCGTATTTCCGCTCTCGGAACTCGTCCGGCACACGACCAGCGTTACCAGAAGAACCGCCAACTGCCCGCGATCCAACAAAAAACCACGCGTTTTTTTCATCCACCCGGAATTTTCCGATCCAAATATTCGGAGCTCCATTTTTTCACCCTTTCTTCTTCCTTCTTTTCGGTAATTCGCTCGTCTTTGTTCATTTTTATCGTTCCCTCGTCCCGCGATTATTAACTCGGAACGTTTGTTCGTTCTTCCTTCGATAATCACGGTTCGTCAATTTTATCGACCCTTCTTATCGAACTTGGTTTCGTTTCGATCGTTCCTTCGTTTCCATTGTTCATTCTTGTTCGTTCGCGTTTCGACGATCCGATATCGCGCCAATCGTTAATATCCGTTGTTAATTCCGGTCAATCGACAACGATATTTTTTTTAGTTTCGTTTTCGTAACAAGTATAAATAAAAAATGAACCTTTCGATTGACGTTGCCAATAATAAAACGAATGAATATTGGAAAATTAATATTAATCGTCCCAATTGTGAGGATTCGATTTCATTTTGACGCGTCTCTCGTTATTGCTCGTTGCGTTGAATCATCGCGGTGATCAACGAGTCGAGTATTTATTTCCGGACGCGGGCGAGTACGCGCCAAACTTGTAATTCTCTCGTTGCTTTCGAACTCGCTCCGTTCGTCCTTTTCGTTATTCGTACATCCATGGTTTCGTTTTTTTCTGGCTCGCTACGGGCCAATTACGAATTTGTGTTTATTCGCGTCGATTGACGAAATTACGTTTCGATATAACGGGAATCGATCGAACCGAATTCCACGAGACGGTCGATTATTCGTACATAGTTATTTATAAAATCGTATATCTTCCGAAAGAAGCGAGACGCGCAAAATTGAGCGATGCGATGTTTGAAACGCGTAAAAAATAAGCCTACTCTTTCGCGAATCGAATAACGCTTCGCCGAGCGTTTTTTTTCTTTTTCCGAACATTTTTAAAAGTTTACTCGATTTTATTAAAAAATCCATTTTCGAGAGACTCGAGCGAGGTTTCCGGCTAATGAAAATTAATTTTTCTAGGAAAACGGTTCTTTCGAAAAGAGCAAAAGCATTGCTGATTTTTTGGCCAATTTTTCGAATTTTTTTCTCAATAAAAATTACAATCCGAGCGAAAGTTTCTTCGACGGGAAAAAGTTCATTGTTTTATTAGTAAAGAGGACTCGATAGATTCGACGATACAATATTCATTGAATGATTCATTATTTAACGAGAAGTGCATCGATCGAGACCTTTGGTCGTGCCAGATTTATTTCAAGATAAATATAAACATTCGTCGGATAAATACGAGTATTAAAAAAATAACAAACTCGTCCGAAAAGTGCAAGAAAAATTCGAGAAGCGGGAACGCGGCTCGAGCATCGGTGGCACGCGTCGAGTTTCGCTCTTCGACAACCATAGAACGTTTTCGATGTTTTCCAAGCGAGAGGTAAACTCGGGACGCGTTTCTTCGGCGTTACGAACGCGGCCAGTTTTTCTCCGTACATTCCGGAGAAAGGTGAAAGGATTTTGATGGAATCATCCTCGAGGCAAGGACGAACCAATTTCGTTCCGCCTTGGTTTTTCGAAACGTCGTTCGCCTCGTCGAAAGGTGGAAACGCGTCGCGCGGTACGGGAGCAGCGGCTCGACCCCCCCCCTTTCGCGACTTTGACTCGTCGCCGGGCTTTCCCCTGGCAACCCTGTCATTCTCAATTTTCACGGTCAACTTTTTCAACTTTTTCAACTTTTTCAACTTTTTCAACGTCGCGTCCCTCGACTCCGGGGCTCGAAAAATTACATTCCGTCGACTCGAAAGCTCCGTCGATGGCGCGGCTGTCGTCGTCGTCGTTACGGCCGTTCGATCGGTAATAACGCCTCGAAACGGGCGCGATCGAATTTTCCACTCTTAGCGAGGATCAATCGCGGTGATACGCGGACGGCCGGAGAACGAGAGGACCGATCGATTCACCGGTTTTCTCGGTCGGTTCGATCGTATCGGAGAAACAAAAAATGCTAAAGAACAAAAGGTGAGATCGAACGGGACGCGAAGAAGCGCGAGTCGTTCGATACGTTCCTCCGTAGGTAGGCTCGCTCAAAACCGGTGAGAACGACAACAACGAGAAGAAAGGTTACGGGCGAGCAACTTTCTCGCGAACGTTGCTCCCCCCCCCGACTCGAAGAACGAGCTCCGCTGAGCATCCGCGGGGACCGCTCCCGGCGGACCGATGCCCAGCGAGAACCTTCGCGCTGGCCATCGAGAAATCGACCTATCGATTACGCGTGCGAATTCCGACCGCGACTTTTCTTTTTCGTTTCTTTTCGTACCGCTCCCGGCGTATCGATCTTCGATTTATCGATTCGTTCGAATTTATCAATTATACATATATCGCAACAGCAACAACTTTCACATCCTAAATAACTTGTCAAACTTGTTCTTTTTTAAACAATTTTCACTTTTTTCGATTAATCGAATGTGCGCGCGCGCGTGCGCGCGCGTGTACCCAACGTTCGATCGATCGCAAAAAATTACAATTTTTTATCAAAAGAATAACATCTACGAATAGTTAAATAATTAAGTTGAACGATGCAACAAAAATCGATTTTCTTTCCATTGTACTTTTGATACTGCAAAGTGTCAATGAACCTGTCTTTTTCTTTAATTACGATCCATTGTGACTCGTTGATTTAATATTCGGTCGTTCGAAAACCAATAACACAATTATGATTGTTGATAATTCGTTATTATTAATGACGATTATTAATTATCGCGCGTCGCAATAAATAACCATAAATCATTCGTCAATAACAAGGCTATTATCGCGTACTTATTATCAATTGTTTAACGAATCGAACAATATTCCCCGTTTACCAGCCGACGCTTGTCGATCGCGTCGATCGCGCTTCGTAATAATAATTGAAAAAATAATAAGAATTAATCATAGCTGTCCGAAAGTAGCCGTTGCACCACCAATTGTCATAATTAATTATAATAATAACGATCGTTACGATGGCAGGCTCGATCGGCGTGACTGAGACGCGTCGAAAATTATATACGCGATCGACCGATCGATTCGATTACGCGTTACATTCGCGGGCTCGATCGTACCTTCGGATGATAACGATATCGATAGTAATAATTATAATTAACTGATAAACAAATACGTTTAGTCTTCATGGATCGTTTGGGTTTTGTTTTTCATTTAATTGCATCGACGTTTCGATCGAAAATTTCATTCGACGTACGTACGAAAAGAAAACCAATGATTTCACGTTTCCGTAAGAACGCGTCGTTGTACTTTCTAACCGGCAAAGGCCTACATTTGACTCTCGATGCGATTCTTCCTCGACCCCCCTCCGCTCCAAAATTCACGGTACGTTTGCATTAATAGGATACGGTAAACCGGAAGAACCAAAAAGGAATAAAAATCGTTGCTTCGTGCCCAAAAAATAGTCGCGTCAGCTTTCGTTCCAATATTTATAAAGGATAAGCGAGAACGCGAAAAAACTGAACAAAAATTGAAAAATGAGACGTCGTCTCGCGTAACCCACGCGAATTTCACTCTCGATATTGGACTCTCGAATTTTCGAAAACGTTGCTCGTTACTGTTCGCCCGTTGCCTCGCTCGTCACAAAAAACGTTGTTTTTTTTTTTTTTTTTTTTTTTTTTCGTGGGAACCAAAATCGTAGTATTTGGGAATCGAGGCTCGATTTTTTTGTTAATTCGCGAAACTGTTATATTTTTTGTAGTATTCTCAGAATTCGATAACGCATATTATAGTAAAAAAAAAAAATGATTTATTCATCGACGGTCACGCAATCTCATCGGTGTATCGGAGATGAATTTTCTTTTCGCGTATTCACAGAAATTGCCCCGCGTCGGTGACACTCTCTCGCTGTGCTCGAAAATCGATCATCGATTTCGCATCGTCCCCCTTTACGGGATAATTGTTTCGTTGATAAACGACAATTGCATCGTTAATCGATAAACGATCAGCGATATCGTCGATTCTTCTTCGATCGCGTTTTCTCCGATTGAACAAAAAATTTCACTTTCTTTGAATTAGAAAAACAGATCTTTTTTAACTCTCCGAGACACCGCGAGCCAAGATTGGACGATCGATTAATAAATTATCGGCGACATCGTCGATTGATTTATTTCACGTTTTTTAAAATAAATCAAACATTTGTTTTCTTTCTTTACGGGACACCGTGAGCCATCGCGCGTTATACCTTCATGGTGGAAGTTCGCGATATAGAGCTTCTTCCGAGGGAATAAACACGGTCACTCTCACTTAACTCACTGAATGGCGCCAACGCAATTTCCTTCTACTTATATCGACTCCCACCTTGGGGACCCGCGATCAGGGAGCACGCATCTTACCCGCGCGCTTTTTTTTTTTTTTTTTTTTTTTTTTCTATTTTTTTGCCGCCGGCGATCGAGGCCGCTGAAAATTTGGGCAAATGGAACGCGATTTGTATGGGACGCGGCGCGACCGACGCGCCTCTCCTTGTCTCTCGTGTCCATGACCGCTCTACGATTTTTTTATTCGTTTGTTCGGAAGGGATTTATTTTGGCTTTCCGGGCGGAGGATTTCCGTTTTGGAAAGAGCACATTTTTTTCGGACATTCAGGGTCGACGAATCGTGCAGGATTATCGTTATTATTATTATTTTTTGTTTTTTGAAAAACAATGGGTTCCGTGACTTTTGTTCGATTGGCTTTGGGGCTTTGTTTAATTTTTTTGGAATCTTTAGCGGAGACTCTCAATTTTGGGGACATTTCGGGTTTCATGTTTCGTGGATACGGAGAAACGATGTTTGTGAAAATTTGTTTCGCGGCGGAAGGATTTTGAAATAATGTAAATAATTTTTTGTTTGAATTGAATACATTTTTTCGTAGAAATTAAATCCACGTTTCGAACAAATATCAGATTGATTTTTCGCTGTCGGAACGCTCCGTTCACTTTTACCGGTAAATCGTCGCAACGAGCGACACGAATAGATACAAAATTTCGACAAAATTGCGAATGAACGTTATCGCCGCGTTGCTCGGATAGGCGTTAATTTATTGAACTTTCTTCGTCGTACTTTCCCGTAAATCATGATTTTTCAATGTGCTTCGTCGATTCAAGATCTATTTTATGATACTGATTTCTATTTATTTATTTTTATCATTAAACCGTGTTGTTTTTTGTTCCGCCATAAGTGGTTGGTCGAGCTTCGTCGTCCTCCGCGATAGACCGGTTGAAATTGAGCTCAAACGGAATTTCTAATTATCGGGTTACCGTATCATTTGACACAGTAACCTGATCTTCGTCAATTTCGATTTATACGTTTCGCAAAGTATCCGCGAGTACGCGCGTTTCGCATTTTCTCGGCTTTAAATTTGATACTAATTCGAGATAATATATTTAAATAAATAAATGAATCATCTATATACATACATTCATAAATTATTCATTATTTACGATTATTACTATTTTACTCCCGAAATTCATAATTTCGTATTTACGTCGAGTGTTTCCATTCGTCATTTTTTTTCAACGACTCTCGCAACGACGAAACGATTTTTCAAAAAAGCTAATCTTTGCGCTTTTTTTGAGACGAAAAAAAAAAACAAGGGTAATAACAATAATAACAGCGATAACGAGGAGCAAAGGAGCACGAAACATTGGCAAACCCCGTAAAGCGGCTCCGACGCGCTTGAACGAGGGTCTCTCTCCGCCGCCGTTTCTCCGCTCCCTTGATAAAGCATAACGCGTTCAATGACAAAAGAGACGGAGCCTAATTAAGGTGTACTCGCCGCACCGCCGTCCCGCAGGAAAGTTTACGGGACGTGGAAAAAATTCGTACAGCGATTCTGGTGCATTTATATATATATATATATATCAATGCAACAGAATTGCGATACGAATTTTTTTCACGTCTCGTGTATACATATATATGTGTGCGTATACGCGTATACACAATGGCCAAGATAAAAATGTTTGATCTTTTTTGCTTTTTTATTTAAATTCTCGGCGGGACACCGAGACGAAAGCGGATCGTCGAGTGAAATTCCATCGCCCGAGCTCTCTTTTGAATAATGGATTCTCGCTCAGCGCTGTCCATGTACCACTGAAACGGGATTTTACGCACGTATATATATAGAAAACGATGATCGCGAGGATAATCGACATCGAGTACGATCCCCGCAGTAGCGAGGAAACTATTTCGAGACAAAGCGGACGATACTCGCGTTTTTTCCAGTTTCCCCGTGCCCCCGGAATATAATAAATAATTATATAATACTGTAAAGATAAATTATTCGATAACAAAATATATTATGCGTTGTATTCAATTTTTTAAACGTATCGAACGTAATTACTTTTTCGAGAAATTTTTATATTTTTGAGAATTATTATTATCGCAACGTCACAATAATATTACAACGTAACAACAATAATAGTAATAATAGTAACAAATATTTGAAAAATATCAAAAAAGTAAAGGTACGTTTTGCTTCTTAATTTGCTGAATGAAAAAATGAGAATTTGGGGGAAAAACGTTTATTTGGCAATTTAAAAATCAGGATGAAACAGCATTGATACATATATATATATATGTGTATATTTTTCGACGCTGTTCGTTCGATCAAGCAAGTTCGAAGCAGTCGTCTTGACAAAAGGCGAACGATATTGAGACGCAACTTTCGCGAAATGGTTATCGAATACGTTACCGGGGGAATGGAGAGCGCGAACGTGTGGGTATAGGGAAGAAGGCGTAGCTAATGCCGAGGAAGTAAATCATCACCGGTATCTGTGTGCTTCCACGTATATTTATTCCTTAAATTATACATTGCGCGATAAGAGCACCAACGCGCGTTGTCGATTCAATGAGTATTTTTATCAATACGTATAGATACAGGGTGTCCCATGACGGAACGACGTGCCCTGGAACGGAGGCTGGGCCTCGAATTCTCGGTTGATCGATAAGAGCGCGTCACTTCAAATTCCATTGTTGTATTGAGACCTTTGCTTTCGTATCGCAGCTCCGTGTCGTTCTATTTTTATACCTTCTAAACAAATCCACCGTTGCATTAGCCTTGAACTCTCCGTTTCTAGGCATAAATGTCGATCGTATATTCTAGAAACGTTTTTTCCATTTTCCCAGTTTAATTTTGTACATTCGGCAAAAACTCGGGCATATTCGTAATCAGCGGAAAATTTACGATCAAATACACCCCTTTAATACTTAAAAAACGGAAAAAAATATTTTTCGACCTTCCCCGGCCACTTTCCCGGAATCTCAAAAATCGCGATATTTTAAAAGGCCGTAGGGTGAGTTTTCTATACGCGATCGACTTTTAATTGGGGGGGTTGGAAAAGGTTTTTGCCTAACTTAAATAATGGCGTTGGATTCGTATCGATAACTTGCATAGTTTCTCCGGAAAGTCCACTCGAAAAATCGCTAAAAAAAACGCAAAGGGGTATGTATGGAAAAATTTGCAAAAATCGATGGTCCGACTTTGAAA